>JAQGAU010001989.1:0-17027 GCA_034698045.1 Paramacrobiotus richtersi | reverse complement strand
GTTTTCCCCGTAACCTATTTTTGCTCGGGTAGTCAAGGTTATTAAGGTTTATGATTTGGTCCCGGCCCATGCTGTTTTATAGCCAGCAGACAAATTGTCGTTTTAGTCTTGGATTTTAGATCACTGAGTGTTCTGCTCAACGGCTTCGGTTTGGTAGCGTATAGGTAGCTTATGCCCTTCAGAAACCAGCCAAAAATCCAACTTATAAATCATTATCGGTGACCTTTTAATTCGTCGTATTTCCGCATTACTGCACCCGGTAAAAAAAAACAGGAAGCGCATCAGAAAAACGAAAGAAACCATATACTGTCCAAATTGTAGTCTTTCTTGTCTATACGGTGTCAAAACATCGTAATTTCTACGCACAAGTGTCCCGACAGGGCAAACTGAACATTTCCTCCATGAGCAGGTCATTGTGTACGTAAATCATGACCTATGATATGGAGAGGCTTAAATTTTGTTCTACCTTTAATTATGAGAAATTTTGGTGATTAATAATGTGCTACATTTAATAACGAAAGCACGGCCCATTTAATTAGCAATTAGTTCGGCAGTGTATATGGGTCCTAGCTCAACACGCATGAAGAATGTGTAGAAACCTATTTCTTCGCCCATATGATCTGAACTGATTGCAGAGAAATGTCACATCGGATGTGTATGATTTATAGATTATTTGCCACCACTCTGACGCTGACGGGAATGAGTGTCGAGCGGTGTATAACCGTGATATTTCCGATCAGCAGATCCGGTAAGCATCTTACATTACGGAGGAGTCGGACCATTGCCGTATTGGTCTGGATGATTGCCGGTGTTTGCTCCATTCCTCAGGTGTGTCGAGCGTTTGTTTGTAAATGTCAAGCTTTTTCATTGCGTATTCTTATCGACCTAGTGTTCTGTTTAATTCAGTGGTAAAGATAAAGTGTACATTTGGTGAATTGACACAGACAGTCACTGGTGTGACTAACGTCTGGAGGCGTTTATACGCGCTGCAGTGGTAAATGCACTACAGGATATTTGCTTTGTAGAAACCACGAAAAAAATCGATTATTGATTCACCCTGGTGTTAAATGTTAATACTAGAAAAACATACTCAAAAAAGGCTCAATCGAGAAACGTACACAGCACAGACACTTCGGCAAAAGAGCGTTTTTGCATTATTTATGCTGCTCTGTCAAAAGTCATTCAGTCAGTCAATCATTAAAGAAAACAGGAACAAAACAGTGATTGAGAAAATGTAATTACAGTCTGATTTTCATAACGAACAGCTCGCTGCACGTTTCGGCCACGTCCCATAGGGATAGTTATCCCGGCTGGCTGTCATCTGACGGCGTAAAATGTTTGCTCTATTTCCTTAGGCTCTCATTTTTCATGTGGAGCGCGCACCGATCTGCGTGGATTTTTATCAGTGCGTCACGCACGGATCCTACTCCAGTGATCAACAGGAGCTGGCGTATAATATGCTCGTTCTGTGCCTTGAATTCGTCGTGCCGCTGCTGGTTATTTGTGTCTGCTATGTGCTCATTTTTGCCAGCGTTACGAAGGAAGCTCAACAAGCACTCGGTAAAGTGCTAAACTGATAATTAGCTTTCCCAAAGAATACACTTTGCGAACTAGCTTTAACCATGTTTTTCGCCTCTTATAACTGAATACATGAATATTCAGAAAAGAAATAATTCGGGTAATAACCTCTAAGTGTTGAAATGTAATACAGGTGACAGCGAAATCAAGCCACAGCTGTTGAATCCTCACGTACGTAATGGACCAAAGCGTGGGCAGAGGCTGTACCTCAAAATGCGGAGGATATCTCTGTGGATGACCTTCTTTATCGCCGTCACGTTTGTCATTTGTTGGAGTAAGTGCTTACCTTCCTTTTGCGTTCGTGCACTGCGCAAATCATCACTAACAATTCTTTCCAAATTACTTAGCACCGTACTACATGATGACGCTTGCGCATTTGTTCAAGTGGAGCAGTCCCCCTGCCATACTAGCATCGATGTACCTATTCGGTAACTAACTGGGTGGTTTTGCTATTGTGTCGAAATATTACGAGTCTTTAATGTGTTGCAGGAATGAGCAATTCTGTGCTGAATCCTCTCATATTTGCCGGTTTCCGTTGGGTTTCAGCACAACCCGGAAATACGAGGAATAACAGTTACCGAACAGCAACGGAGAGCGATACTGCTTCTGTGCTGGTTCGCCTTACATCTAGGGATTGAAAGACGGGACCTGACAGGCTGTTAGAAAGGAACAGATTTTTTGTTTGATGCCATAAATTAATCAACTCAAGCTTTTGATGAAATTTCACTACATTGCTCAAAATGTTCGACCACTTCGTCGCGCGATCGCATGACCTCCCATATCTAAAATATTCATCAGTAGGTACGTAGTTGCACACGCATCGCATTGTGCAAAGTGGTCCAATATAGCAATGCAACGCGGTCGTCTGATCTTGGCTGTTTGTTATAAACAATTCAACCCCAACGAAAACGAGAAGCAGCACAAACTGGACAAATTACACGTACCGACCCCCACACGTGTTGCATTAGGTATGGTGTTCAGTACACCAGTCATGTGCTTTGATGTCGGGTTGCCTTACGCGCATTCACAAAATTTGTATTGATGTGTAGTGCAGAAGCAGAATGGGTCACTAGGCGGAGTATACCTGAAATGCACTAATGTGGCTTTGCGGTGATCCGAGGGAGTCGCTAAAAGAATTCGGTGCTAGCGCTCTGTAGTTAGCTATATATTTCCAGATTCCCATAACGCCGGTCATGCAAAACTGGGTAATTCTGCGTTTGCAGGTCATTACTCGTACTTATGAAACCCATTAGCATAATATCCTGTATGTTCTGCTGGTGAGCTTTGGTTTTTGGATACTATCTGCAGCAAGAAAATTAAGACAAGCATGGAAGTGACAGACTGCAAGTTACGGTAGTAGTTATAAGTATAGCTAGTACAAACTATTAAAGCTCTTGCGAGGATGAATGTAACATTGCTGAGTTTGTCAAAGCTTAAGGTTAGTGTGTCATAAAAAAATCCACAAAGCGCTGGGTGTAATTCTGTAGAAGACAAAGCAAGGAAAATACTCCCGCAGAAAACCTATCAGCGGGAGGTTAACTGACAGAACACGGACCACTGCCAAGCGGGCATAGTAATATTTCAGCGAAACGTTTATACTACGCAAAAGGAGCGGAGCATTATTCCAACAAATCTTCAGGCTGCAGATTAGTCTTCCCCAAAGTACTGCAGTCTCTAACGATATGATCCCTGTCACTGCACATCATCCCTGCAGTGTTCGAGCTCCATAATCGCTTTGTTCCCTTGTAAACGCACAGATTTCCGTCGTTTTGAAGGACTAGTTCGGCCCCTGTACACAGCGTGGAGTATTTTCAGAAATACGTCATAAGTCAAAGTGTCAGCCGATGCTGTATTTTTACCTGGATATCCAGACGTACAAGTGGACCAGATAATAATTCCACACGCGTTTTTCATAGTGAAATTTCCGTCCATTTCCATTTCGCAGTAATGGCTCTCTCGTGAGTTCAGGTTGAAGTATGCAGAAGCCCCTAATTATAATAAAGTCATTCATACAAAACGTAATGTAAGTATCGCTGCGTTCTTGCAGTCTGCTAGACTTTACAGCTGGATTTCTTGCAGTCTTGTACTGTAGGAGGTAGTGATCACATAAAGATCCCTTTAAACAATCAGTAGCCATTTATATAAGTTCCGTGATTATGGAAAGACGTTTTCCTTCTGTCGAGAGGACAAATTAAAGAAATTTGTTGGTTTACGTTGTGGCTTTTCAGTATTATTTATTTTTCTTGCGCTTGCCACCGGCTATTATATGTTGGATTTGTTGGATTCCACTGCGTTATGTCCTACCGGGTACCGGCACGAGATTTGACACGGAAATAATTTTTGTGATTTTTTATATATTAACATCTAATTCGATGAGTAATTAAAAATATAAGTTTGTGTCCGACCGAGTTCGAGGAGCTGCAGAATAAAAGTCGGAAGGTGGAGAGGATAAAGTGTTGCCAGTTTTTAAAGTGTTGCCAGTTAAAGTTTTTTTAATTACTCATCTAATTACATTATAGAACAAATACGAGAATTATTTGCGTGTAAAATCTCGTGCCGGTCCTTTGTTACTGAGTTGGTACGACTTGGCCAACCTGATCTTGTTTACTGTAGCTACGGCAGCTAAATCGTTATTGGTGTTATGTTCATTCACTGATGAAAACATAGTTTGGCCCGTATGTAAGGTCCAGTAACCAGGATCTCCGAAACGTTCGACTCTGGCGAAATTTGCCGATTTTGGCGAACCAGTGCCGTGGAGACAATATTACGTATGTAAAGTAAATAAATAGGCGTCGCAGACAACTTATTGTCAACAGCCGTTTGAAAGTTCCTGTCGGCTAACCGGTCCAAATTTGGCCCCGGTCTTGGTCCAGGCCATGGAAAACCACAAAATTTTAACTTGATCGGATGTGATTTGTCTCATTGGTTTGCTGAACTTTGCTGCAATAGCATACAGAGAAGAGCACCTCGCAAAAAAATTCTGAAATTGTGTGTCTGCCACGAAGTAGTACTTCGTGGCTATGGAAGTACCATAGCAAAGTGGTGTGGACTCACCATCATAAAATACTGGCACACTTTTGTTTACCTTCAGCTTTCTGATGGATCTCGAATTTCCATAGTGATTTTCTGTCAGAATTTCGGTACAGGTGAAGGCTGCCGCTGTTTTCCATGGCCAGCGTTACTGTTTCTGCTTCCACGACGCTCATCGATGTGATTCGATCCTTTTTATCGGGACCCAGGTTATCCGACTTGATTTTGGCTGCTGTATACAGTTTATCCCCACATCGCAGCATCCCTTGAATACCTTCCTTCCTAGTTGTCCAGATACATCTCCCAAAATGATAGAGACACAAAGACCCGTCATCTTCAACAATGCCCTCAGACCCTGCGGAAATCCCGCAGTGCTTCTACACAACTAACAGAACCGGTAGCGGAACAAATTTACCTGGGAATCCCGCAGTATTCGACTCCCATAAGTGACGCTTATCCAACGTATTACGAACTACCAGATTACCGTTACGCTTTAGTTTCCAGACAACACCTGGCGTACTAGAGAATACACCGGATTCCCAAACTAGGTTACACTGCTGTCCAGTAGTGGTCTGTAGTTTCAAGTTGCCGTACGTGTCCATGGATAATGAAGCGGTACCTTTTGCAGAGCGTATCGTGTAACCAGGAAAATGCGGGCGTCCGGATAAGAAAACGGCCGTGTGTCTCGCTTCCAGCGAACCGTTTGTGGTCCACAGAATTTGATATTTGAAGCGATCAAATAATGTCGACTCCGGATCAGCGACTTTGTTTTGGATGGTAAGAGTCCCGTCGTCGCTCAAAACCGCTACCGCACCTGTAAGTATACATGTCGCAAGCACCCATAGCAATTAATCACAACAGAGTAAGTGCTTGTTTTCGGGCAGAATTCGTTCATAAAAGTTCGACCTTCGACTTCTTCATCGTCGCTGCTGCAGTGTTGTTTGACTCACCTGACCTGTCGGCCTTATCAGTTTGCGTAGGCTGGCTGGTTTGAATAGATTGGGACGCTGGCGGTGACGGGGACGGTGACGTTGACGTTGACGGGTCGGCTGACAGTTTCTTGGTAGCTTTATGGTCATACTTGTGGCGGTAATCTTCTGAGGGCTTTTCGGGAAACAGGTAGTTGCGGATGAGAACGAAGTCAGCTCCTATCGTGACATATTCTTTCAAATCGGGCTCTCGCATGCGGCGTAAATGGGCCACTCTTTCGAATCCGTGATCACTGAGCGCCTTGATCGTTGCTGCAGAGATACCATTTTCTCCGAAGTGGAATTCGTCGAGTTTTGGCTGGTTAGGTAGCAAAACATTCAGTTGCTCCTCTAAGTCCTCTTCGAACGGCTGTTCTCGTCGTTGCTCTCCTTCGACCCAGGGGCGGTCAGTAAGCTGCTCCTTGGTCCCGGTAAGGTCAGTAAGCTGCTCGTTGCTCCCGGTTAGGTCAGTAAGCTGCTCGTTGCTCCCGGTAATGTCAACAACTCCAGGCAGTCGAAGCTCATGCTGCAAGCCGGCCGTGGTGTAAGATTTGATTGTGATTGCTTTTGATGCCGTATCAAATGTCGCTAAATATTAAAACGATTGAAAACAATTTGTTGGATCCGATTTTTCGAATGCTGCCTGAACGTAAACTAAACTCGAAGGTATCTAGGCCACGTACGGAAAATAATAATGATATTCTGTGCAGAGAATGTTCTACGTTAATCAGAACAACGATTAATTTAGCAGCGCGCCAGACAACCCTAATGGCGAATCGGCTCTTCGAGTGTTTTGTCCGTTTTACTAAGGTATTGGTTACGGTAGATCTCCGTTTAGGCCGTAGAAGTACGCGGTGATATCCTGAAGCGCACTAGTGTTAAAGAATCTAAATGTACATTTTTTCCCGGCTGTGTATGTACCTCATCGGTCAGCAATGGTGGCCAGCACTAATCACCCATCAATGATGGGAAATGCTCATTAACGATGGTAACGCTATTGTATGAATTGCAGAATTTTATGGACTAGAATGACTTCTTTGTCTGTTGACTCTGTTGTTGTCTGTTGTAACATGTTTTCCACCGTTTCTCCGTTCTATCGTTGACATGCCGTTTCATCTGCACTGATGGAGGCTTGTTCGTACCAGTTTCTTCTTTGCCCAATTTGTTGTACATGACCCTGGTATTAACTTATCAAGCTCAGCTGAAGATGTTTGTAACTGATAAGGGCTTTAAATTTGGGCGTTCATTAACCTAAACAAAAATTCCCATATGTATGCACAGTCTACGATTCATCGGCAAAATCAAAAAACGGACATACATAATTTTGCTTTGTGCAGGCAGTGCCACACAAATGTTACAAGACCGCTTTCTGCTTTGTTGTAAATAAATGTCGCTAACAAGCAAAGCAGAATTTGACAATCTATAAATCTGACGGCTACAGACGTACAGTATAAGGATAGTGCGCGCGGTACAGCAGGAGACTGCGCTGACTTTCTCCGGTTGCCAGGACAAAGTATTTCGAAAACCGTACGCTTTATGTTAAACTAGTGTACAGTACTAACTGTAAAGACGTGATTATGCTAATAAACTTCAAGTAGACAGTACAGTACTTATTGCAGAATAATTATACTTTTTACTGTAGTGTACTATTTGTCGTGCTACTGAAGTACGTATGGTATGCTTCGGAAAGTTTTGTTTACTTCAGTGTACCACCGTACCAGTGTACTTGACACATATTACAAAAAAAGGAACAAGGAAATAGGACAACATAACAACAATAGGACAACTCAACTAAAAAATTGTATAGTTGTTCTTCGAAATCGGCTCAGTTTCCAAACAAACGCGTATACTGAGCTTAGTACATTGCAGACAAATCTTAACGGGCCTCACCCTTTTTCACGGTGGTTTTTAACGAAACTCTTTAAACAGCTATTCGCACAACAATGCACAGATAAATGCCAGAAAATACTGGCTAAAACTGAGCTGACGACAGTGCTAAATCACTAAAAACGGAATATAAAAAATATACCACGTTTATACTTCTCGTATGCTAGATCAGTGCGCCAGGTCAGTTAATTCACTAAAATTAGATGTGTATCAGCAGATCGCATGGCGTGTTTTAATGATTTTAATTTTTATGTGTGTCGCGAGTATGTATATCTCTCGCTCAGTGATATCTCCTATTTTGGTTATATTCTGTGTTCTGTGTGTCATCCTGTTGTTCTAGCATGTGTCATGCTATGGCATTCATTGTTTGTGCCATCTCTTGAGTGATTTTGCTCATTAGTTGTTTATTAGCTTCGCTAATATCCAATTAGTTGCGCAACTAGCCTTCCGGCTAGTCCGCATGTCCGTTGTTTCTATGCTTGCTAGGCATATATAATGCGCATCGCATTATACGATCAGAGAGCACTAATAAAGGTCTTGGCTTCACGTTATATTTTATCCCCTGTCAGGGCATGCTACAGCCCGTGCCCTTGACATGTGACATACAAAGTTTCGAAGTGATTATACAAAAGTGTTACGAGGCATTGCTAGTTATTACTAAGTAAACCATTGGCTGGTCAAACAGTAAAGTAAATAGTGAGACGTACGGAGTTCCAGTTAGTAAACATTACAGTACATTACTGTAAGTTAGTTTTGCGGGGAAACAGTAAACAGTTAGTATTAGGAAGTTTTTTTTATCGGCAGTACCGCATCACTGTTAAGAAAACCAGGTTAGGATTAAGGTCAGCTTAGACCGAATCAAAGTAGGTATTGGCCTCAGGAAGGCAGCAAATAAGTGCTGCAAAGTAATCGTATTCAGAGGCTTTCAAAACACATTAAGACAGTATGAACTCAAAAAATAACTCGGCGTGAATGTGAGCATAATGCTGAAGTTAATGTGTCTACAATGGCAGGTTCAGTGTCTGGAAGTATAATATCAGAATGTAAAGGAAGCTGTAAACGTAAGTCTTTATTCCGCAGTCGCCCAAAAAAATGCAAAGATGTATTTTGTATTGTGGATGTTGACACAATACAAAGTCCAAAATCAAATAAAAAATTTGTTCCAGTTAGCACGCGACGGAAAACGTAAGTAGTAGGTATTAAACGTAGGAGGAATTATTAGAGCAAGGTTAGGGGAAGTTGGACTGCAAAGTTTGAAATTAAAAGATGTGGCAGTGCAAATTTTAGAATTGTTTGTTACTATTGTGCAGCAACCGGTAATTGCGCATAAACGAGAAAAGGGAAATGTTCGTCCATTTTTTACTTTCAAAAGCCCTCAATCAGTGTTGGTTACTGTTTACAGCCGTGTATGGTAATAGCAGCATCTCTTGCGGCACGATAAATTTCACCAGAATGCCGAGAAAAATTTGCGAAAAACTTTGCAGAAAAATAGTCCCTAAAGTCGATCGCATACTCTGGATTAGTACGCACTATGCACGCGCATGTTCAATAACCTTCATTATTGGATGGCACTCAACTTGGCAGAATCTATGAATAGTAATGTTTCGCAGTAACAATTAAGTTAGCGCTGAGACATACAAACTGGAAGCATTAATGTTTGCAAATGTGAAAAACAAAAGCGAGTGTAACCCATAAATGAACCAGATGTACTTACACTAAAGGTGAAATCTTACGGTAGAGGTAAAGTATGGCTATGGGCTATGGATAAACTAGAGATCAGCTTTTAAAACCACTAATGGCTTAGCTTACAGTCTAATTTGTGGCTTTTGACTTTTTTGACTTGGATTTTCTTACAAAAACTGAAATCAAAAGCAAATCAAAATTGAATGGGATAAACTCTAATTGTGGATCAAATAAAACCAGATATCCAACGAACAAATCCATATTAGGGCAGAAGATACGGCGTAGCGTGCAGCGGTAGATACAGCGTTAGAGGTTGCTTCAGATTCAGTGATTTTGCGTCTAACGAGCCGGAGTGGCCGAAAGCAGTATTTGTGCTAAACCCAAAACAACGGAACACTGGAAACTAAAAACGAAGCTCAAAAATACTGTGACAGGAAGAACGGAAAAGAGAAAAACAGTGACCTTTAAAGGCGACGCCTAGCTTCGCTGTGGCTTGTATAATTATATATAACTAATTCCCATCACTGAAGTCTAGCCGAGATAAATTAGAACATGGCATGGTAACGTCTATACTTTCAGTACGACTTGGTAATGACCTGTGTGATCTTAAGGCACGGCTAAAAGAGCTGAACTGGGACAGTATAGCTTTGCGAAGGATAAAATAAATCCTTTATCTTAATGTATAAATTAATTTTTCATCTGGTTCCCCTTTGTAAGAGATTTGTTGTTTCTCTAGAACGTTCTGCTGCCGTCTCTTTTTTTGTTGCAGCTAATACTAGATCAGCGCAGAAGCTCATGGACCATCCGTTTCCTGTCATACCTGCTCCCACGGTACTCTGCGGAAGCGTGATTGTACCTTGCCATGATTCAAATACAAGCCTGATGGCAGTGATTTGTTACGACCTGAGCATGCCACGGGAATGCTATTATTCATTGGATATTTTTAAATTGTCCTTACCTGATGTTAATTGGACCGATCTAAGCTACATAAGGAAAAACTGCGAGAGCTTCTTGATCTGCCCATGATATTTCAATTGTCTATTATTTACTTCTGTATTTTCTTGTTTTTGTTTTGTTTTCTTATTTTTTATCCTGTCTGCTCTGCAAAAGGGAGCGATCGCTTCGTTACATGTACAGGTGACAATACCTGTAAACTCTTAATATTACTATATAAGTAAATAAAAAATTTAGTTTAGGTCTGGACGACTCCGAGTAGCCGCAGGAGGAAGTCCCAAAGATGGGAAGGTGCAATGTCGCTAGTGCTACCGCCGCTGTAGGTGAACAGAAATAGCACTTCCTGTATTGACTATGGCATGTAGAACAATTTATGTCAATGCAGGCTGTGGAGCAGCAAATTCCATTATCGCCATACTTAAGCATAGGCAAACGCCCATCTTTGGAATCACCTCCCGCGGCTCCTCGGACTGGTCCAGACCCAAACTAATTTCTATAATTACTTACCTAATTAGTTGTAATTATAGAAAAAGAGCCGAAATTTTTCGCGTTCAAAACGTCGTGCCGCTGCATTGCCTGTTGCATTATTACCATAATGTTAAGACCAAGGGCGAGTCCAGCCTAAAAAAGCTGTTGGGCACACTTTGTGCCTGCAATGGCACCAGTCGGGAGAAAACTGTGCCCAGCGGCACGTTGAAAATCAGTTTTGTGCCCAGCGGCACGTTACTAAAAAAATGTGCCATTGGGCACAATTTTTATTCGGTATTAAACGTTATCAAAATAGCTTTTTTTGTCTAGAAAGTGACAAATTAAAAACAATGGTTTTCTACATAAATTGTTTCCATTACGCTGAATTTGACGTTAAAACTACGAACTTCTGATAAAACCATAACGGATCAAATTTGTGCCCAACGGCACTACCTGGACTGAAAATTTGAAATGTGTGCCCAACGGCACTCCCTATAAAATCCAGTACAAAATGCGTGCCCAGTGGCACGGGTTTTCGGGAAAATCGTTGGGCAAAGTGCCACTGTGCCACTGGGTAGACTCGCCCTTGGTTAACACCATGGAAGGCCGTGTTTCAAATTAGTCATACAGTAAGCCGGTGATCGGATAAAAGATTAAAAACATGATTGAAGTGAGCATCACTTACGATGTCTACGCATTCACTCAGGAATTTAGACAAAAAAATGAAGGTAATAGTATTATGATAGATAAGTTCGTTTGTGACGAAATGCATATAGAAATAATTAAAAGTTATCTTAAAGCAATCAAGAATAAGAATTATTATGGGAGCTTCATGCGCTGTCTCGATGAGACAAGGGAGTTATTAGAGTCCCTAAAATTTAATAATTCATACAATAACCAGACTGTCGTTAATGTCGTCATTGATGAGTGATGAGTGCTGACCACCATGGCTGATTCCTGAGTAATGAGTGATGACCAGCAATGCTGCCTGATGAGGTACATATATAGCCACGCCCAGCTGAAGTCGAGATCAGCAACATTAGGAAGAAGTCGTGGGAAAGTGCTGGCTTTCTTTGTGCGCTTGAACCTTTGGGGATGTCCGCAATAAATGGAAAGAAACCAGACGTTGTCACCCTTGTTCCGGTTCGGGACGGTAAAAGAGTAGCATGGGATGTGACCTGCCGGGATACAGTAGCCAGTACGTATATACGTCGAACAGAATGCGAAGGAGTCCGGACATGCTGCTCGTGTCGCCAAAAACTCGAAACGCCGCCACTACTCGTTCTTATATCTCCAAGGAGTCATATTTTATCCTCTGGTGGTTGAAACTCTAGGCACCTTTGGACCCGCAGTTCCTTGGACGGAAGATTCGTGAACGCTCCGGGGAGCCGCGATCTATCGCCTTCCTGTTTCAGCGTGTTAGTTTAGTTGTGGTTAGAGAAAGCGCTAAACGTGTTTTGGGTGCCTTTCCTAACATTTAAACCTGTTAGGAAACGCTGGCCGCCGGCTGCTTCTTAACAGCTGGCGATGCCGATTATGGTTGTTTTTAATTACGTAATTTAAGCTGACGCTTAGCCATCTGTGAAATGCTCTGTTTAGTCTTGTGAGTAGATGAACCTTTTGATTATTAAAGAAACTAACATTTCAGTATGCGGATACACATGTTGTCTTTGCCACGAACTACTAATATGGTATGAGTGAGCAGGCACTCTCAATTTTGTTGCCACGTATGTATGTGCTGATACCGTATGTGAATAGATACTGTCCGGGAAACCAGTCTCTTCATAATGCAGCCATTCTTACTAATACTGCAACTGTGCCGGGTACCTGCTTGTCTTTCTGTCCTACTGGACCAAATTTTAGTGGGCAAATATCCGTTGACCTGTACTACTAGATTTCCGGAAGGATCCATATGGGCTTCTAGCATCTGAGTCACTTCAGTAACCCTGTTAGATTTCCATAAAGCTTTGTAATCGCTTCTTCGATAGAGCACCAGACGCCCATTGTCATGAAGATTCAGTTCAACAGTTCCACTGGGCGACAGCATCCTATGCGTCTTTTGAGCAACTGATAGTCGCGCTCCCAATGGAAGCAATCCTACGGTCGTGCCGGTCTCACTGGTCCAAATACACCTTCCTTTTTGATACAAATGCAGAAAACCATCTTCATGGAGTATTGCTTCGGCTCCTGTAATTAGCAATTTCAAATACCAGAAATGTGCTACCAGATGTACCCCTTTCTGCCTCCTGCACTTGCGGTCAGACGGAAGCGGTCGAAATTGGTCTACTGTTTTCGTGTCGGTTGGTACAGTACCTGGTTCGTCAGCATATTATAGTACCCGACCGGAATGGATTTCGACATGTAATTGCCTTGCCTTCGTTCACTCATACCTAAATACTACGGTTGTTAACGAAGCAAAACGCACCGTCATATCCGGTTGTTGCCGTCGACCAGATCTTGTCATGTCCGGCATCATACATAGCAAGTTCGCCGCTAGTTTCCATCCTGCACCAGCTTCCAGGGCTGCTGCTTTTCTGCCAAACTACCCCGCTGTACTTGTTCCCTGCACATAATGACAGGTTGCCCGTTTGGTTCATCACCAAATGGACGCCACCGATAGACGAGATACTGTCGCCCATGTCTAGTATCTGACCGCTACGCAGTATTCCTGTCGTTTCCTCTGAATTCGTGGTCCATACGCGCTTTCCGTTGGCATAAACACATAAAGCGCCATGATTATCAAGAAATGCTTCGGCTCCTATCCGAAAGGGCATACCCAGTCTTTTGAAAATGTTGTCTGACAGACAATAGTTGTCTACGCTTGAATGTTTTACCTTGATGAAAATAAACTAGTCCATCGAAATAAGGGATCCAATAAGGCATCCAAACCAAACTGCTGCATTCTTCACAGTTTTCCGTACTCTCCTTCTCACAACAGTGTTTGTGTGGTGTCTTGCTGTCCAACTCCCATATCACTCCGTTATCGCTCACTCGTCTGATTTTTAGACCATAGTCATTGGTCACCCGGAACCGTCCGTTCTTGCACAACATCAAACAAACTTCTTCCTTCGGTAAAACACAGAAAGTCGTGTACTGACTTTACTGGTTATGGTGTACGTATGTACATACTAACGATTAAAGCATTTAATCAATTATTTTGCTGGCACTCTCAAACACATCTAGAGCATGATTTGAGTACTGTGGACATCAGGGGCTGACTTCTTCAGCCACTCGGCTTCCTCGATCCAGTAGCTGGGTTCCAGTTTGAAAAAGGTACACGGAAAGTGATGACCTATGGCTAGATCCGTACACCACAGATTTTTTGGACGTGCTTTTTCAGAATTGTGTTCCTAGTATTCTACTGTATTCTGTCAGCATTCTACAGGTATTCCGCTTTCGGATCCTGTATTTCTCATATTCTGCCGGGTGTGTCAGTATTCTCACAGTATTCCGTTTGTTTTTTCTTACAATAGTTAATGTTCTTACACTGTAAACTGTAGAATACGCGCGGAATACGGACAGAATCCGGAGAATACGTAGAGATACTGTCCTTATGAGTTACATTACTGCTTGGTCACAGCAGCGGTCCTGCTATGGTGGTTTACGCTCTTGTGCATCTAGCCACCAACTTTGAATCGTTCGCTGCTTTAGCGTTAGCCTGCTTACTATGTCGGAATCCAATTCGGGCCCGATAGGTTCGTCACTCGGCTCGTGCAAGGTTACGTTCCTTTCCTGGTGTGTGTGCCATATCACTTTTCCATGGCAGTCCAAGATGCTAAGGCATAAGTTCCATTGGTCTACTTTTGCGCTCGCTCCTAGACTTGCAGCAATGCTAATACTACATCCATTAGTTTTAAAATGATGACAAATAAAGCAGACCAACCTGGATGCCCGTCTGTGTTGGACGTCCAAAATGTCTTGCCTTTATTATCGCAAAGAACCAGATTTCCGTAACTCTGCATTTTCAGTCGGAGACCATACATTCCACTGGTACCGGACGCCCAAAGCAGTTCATGATTGCTGGTGCGGTAGAGTTCCAAATTACCGTCTGTTTGCATGACAAGCTCCACTCCATTGTGGAACACTTCATCGGGGAACGCAGAATGGATTCGTTCGTTGGGATAGAGAGTATCTCCCGCAACAAATATTCCTGCATCATGCTTGGCAAAAACACTCATGCGCAGTAATTAAAGAGCACAAAATCCCTACCATGCTGTCGTTTTCGTTCCTGTTTGCTTAGCCGCCTTAGAATATTAAGCAAAATACCACGGATTTTACTGCTTGGATCCAGTAGTAATATGGAATCGAGATCATTCTCCGCTTCTCTGTATTGCCGCAAACCAACACTCGCCTGTGAAAGTTGGCAGTTAAAAAGCGCAAAAGTTACTAATCGCTGGGCGAAGGCTTATGAGAAGGAAGTCATTGCAAGGCTGTAATTTCCAAGCTGTTGTAAAAAAAGTTGTGAACCCAAGAAAACAGATTACCCTAAGTTCCCTCTAGAAAACTTAAGCCTTAGCCATGAATTGTTTTCACATTTGCAGTCTTGATCGAGCATTACGCCAACCATTAATTATTACGTACAGCAAGGGGATCCTACTTTGCTCTGCCTAGCGATACAGCCAATCATTGAGAAGCTGGATACATCGTTTAATGGGTGGTATATAGACGGTGGCACACTAGGGGATGGTCCAGATGCTGTACTGCGTAATTTTCAGTTTTTAATCAGTAAAGCGGAGAAGATTGGATTGTCCGTCAACATACCGAAATGTGAACTGTTTCTCTGTGGCGGCACAGAGAAAACACGTAGCACTGCACTGCACGCGTTTCTTGAGGAACATCCAGGCAACACCGTCCTGGAACAAAATAATCTGGAGCTTCTAGGGAGCTCATTATTACCAGAAGGAGTTGTCCCAGTGATAAACGCAAAGATCTCCGCTGTCGGACAGATGACAAACCGAGTGAAACTACTGCCGAAACATCAAGCACTGTATCTCCTTAAGAATTGTTTGGGTGTACCAAAAATTCTGCACATCCTGAGAACATCCCTCGCATGGATGTTCCCGTCCGACCTGTACCGGCTAGACCTGGCGTTTCGAGACGCCCTGGCTTGTATTACTAACGTCACTATGGACTTCCCAACTTGGCTTCAGGCTACGCTACCAGTGCGATTGGGCGGCCTGGGGATTAGGCGCACCGAGGAATTAGCTCCCTCAGCCTTTTTGGCTTCCGCTTCCTCGCTCCGTTCTATGGTCTCCGAGCTATGCCCATCCGCCGCACGGTTACAGTTGTGCGTTGCCGATTCCTTCTGGTCCAGTTGTCCTTCTGGTCCAAGATGGCGGAAACCGAAACGCTCCCCTCTGCTCAATCCCAACACATACAGAAAGCGTGGGACACGCCGGTGTACACCACGACGCACAAAAAGCTGATGGATCTGCATACGTCTCCAGAAGAAACTGCGCGACTGAAGGCTGTTGCTTACCAAGAGGCCGGTGCATGGCTTCACGCTCTCCCAGCCGCTTGCTTCGGAAACTTGCTAGACGACAACGCTTTGCAAATCAGCATTGCTTTGAGACTAGGCTCTGCGATCATGAGACCTCACACGTGCGTGTGCGGAAAACAGACGGACAGTCTCGGACGACACGGTCTCCACTGCAAGAAATCCACAGGGCGTTTCACCAGGCATGACAGTATCAGCGCCGAATTTTGTCGTGCCTTGAAAACTGCCGGACATCCTTACCGACTGGAGCCAAAAGGTTTGTCATGTAAGGACCGGAAAAAACCCGACGTAGTCACTCTCACGCCATGGGAGCGGGGAAAGCCGCTATCCATCGATGTCACCTGCGTCGACACTTTTTGCCGTTCATAAGTCGACCGTTCGTTCCAAAATGCCGGCGCCGCTGCCGAGAGAGGAAAAATCGGAAATATGCATTTCTGCAGAGTCGCTATGCTCTTGCACCAGCGGCGTTCGAAACCTGTGAAACGTGGGGCGTCAGCACGAAAAAGATAGTGGACAAAGCAGGAAACGATCTAACCGCTGCCACCGGAGAACCGCGGTCGAAAGAGTTTTTTAAACAGAGATTGTATGCACTATGTGTAGATATGGCACCGTTTTTACACCATTTAAAACCCTATCCATTCCGGCATGCACATCCCCTACGTCCCCGTACATCCCCGTACATCCCCGTACATCCCCATACATCCCCGTACATCCCCATACATCGCCGCACATCCCCGTACATCTGCTGCTATCCCCTTACCTCCCCACATCCCCGACCTCACCGTATATCTTTCTGTGTGTGGGGGATGTGCGGGGAGGTCGGGGATATACGGGGATATGCGGGGATGTACGTGGATGTACGGGGATGTGCGGGGATGTACGGGGATGTACGGGGATGTGCGGGGATGTACGGGGATGTACGGGGATGCACGGGGATGCACGGGGATGTACGGGGATGCACG
>JAQGAU010001988.1:0-17028 GCA_034698045.1 Paramacrobiotus richtersi | reverse complement strand
CACTTCCAGACTGGAAGTTGGCACTTCCAGTGGAAACTTCCAGTGGAAGCTTCCACTTCCAGGTTTTAGACCCTGCCCCAAGGTAGACTGTGCGTTGTCAGTTACGCACATGTACCACGGTACTCGTACATGCCGTTTCAGCTGAAAACACACGACAAGTCTTTACTGATGAAAATTAGTAATCGCGGAACATATTGCCCTAGTATTACCATGAAGCCACATACCATGAAGCTCGTATCGGTGTGCAGTAGTCGTGCTGTAGCCGTACTTGCCACGTGACACGTACGTACTTGTGAAAGGTTTAATATACGGTTTAATATGTGGCACTTTAATAGTACCATACATACGCAATGAACCCCACTGTGACTCAACTTCTTTGAACCTCGAACAAGACCGGGCAACGTTCCGTCCGCTCATATCTATACATTTTACTCGGTAGCGAAAAAACCCGAAACGGTACATGCACGTAACGTTTCTCGTGGCCGTATAACATAGCCAGCTACTATTTCGAAGAACACGCAGTACAGCCGATACTTGACTACTTGTACACGTGGATCGTTGATCCATAGTCCGTGAAACACGGATGTTCGACAATTGGAATTCTGCGAATAAACCCGTTGCAAACTTGCAGTTGTTGATGAAGGGAAAGAGTCATAGTTTCGTGTTGGTCAATCTTTCTATCCCAGCCGATTTTTAGATCTATACGCGAGTAAAAATCAGCTTTGTTTTAGGATTTGAGCAACGGGTCTCCAGTTTCGAAAATGCCTCCCAAACGACTGGTGCTGGAAAAGGATCCAGAATCCAATGAGGTGGAAGTGCGTGGCGAAAGCGGTTTGTTGCAGCGGGGGAAGATCGTCGACTGTGCGGAGGGAGGTCTGATGATCGACTGGGGATACGAGGGACCCGGGAATCCCCAGTTCGTGCCGTTTGGGAAGATCTATCTGTACCGAAGACGAATTTTGTCAGAAGCAGACGCCATCCAAAATATCGAAACATCCGTGGAGGTACTCGAGCGTCGAAGTGCTAGAGAACCGTGGACGTGGTACCCGGGCAAGTTCATCGCGGCGAACTTCGACTTCTCTTCCTCGACAAAATTTGCTCTGGTTAAGGCTGTGCTTACGGATGGTGAGAAGGCCTTCGTCTGCCCGATAGACCGAATTCGGCTGCCACATTCCGAGCCACAGCTGAGTGAGCTACGCGTGCAGAATGCGCAGTTCATCAAGGCCCACGTTCGCCTGCCTGAACATTACTGCCGTGGTGCAGCGTCCTGTCAAAAAATCGTGGATGCCTTAAACAGTAACATCGGAATGTTCAAGTGTCCTACGAGAACAATTATCTGGGCGATCCGCATGGACGACAAGTCGTTGGAATATATCGGAATTGGCAATGGAGTTGTCAAGACCCGCATAGACCGTGGCGCAACTATAGCTGTAAGTGGATCCATGACGTAGTACTACCCCCTGCAATACTCGTGTTTAGAAGCTTTGTAACTAAGCAAACCTACGTAAGGTTAGAGCTGCATCTAAAGGGTTCCTATCCGTGAATTTCATTTTGCAACACTGAAAATTATGGCTGAATTTGAACATTATTATAAGGTGTTAATTTAAGTTAGTCAAGTACTTATATCAGTGTGTCACGCCACTCTAATCTTCTGTTAGGGAGGCCAGTTACGTCTGTTTCTGGAAAAAGTGACGAACGAGCGCAGTGCAGCACTACAGCGCAAGCGGAAGCTGTCCGAAACAGGCGTTGAAGCAATGGCAGTCAAACGTAAAACATCGCCCAACTCTACTGGCAGGATCCAACTACTTCCAACGGATATCCTAGCCTGCATGTTTCAGTATTTGGACAATCTGGAGCAGGCCGGTCTGCGTCGCGTGTGTGCCTTTTGGGATGCCATCCTCACTTCGCCGCGTGTGACAAGTGTCTTGCTGAGATCCTGCGAAACTGCAAAGTATGAGTGGAAGTCTGTGGCTGGTTTGCACCACGGCTGGACACCCCACACCAAGACCATCATCGACGTGGGCGCCCTGGACGTGGATGCCGTCAAAAGTGGACCTTTATGCGGAAGTCGGCTGTTTCGCACACTGGTTGACAGCGGTCTTCATAATCCAGTAGAAACGCTAGTACTGGCCCATGTCGACTGGCGCCTGGATTCGTATGTTTCGGGATCAAAAAGCAGCTTTGCCGGGATGATCCAGCGTTTTGTCGGGGAACTGAATGGTATGGCCAGTGTTTGCCGAACTTTTGTGATGTGGAACGTCAGCATGCCCATCTACGGTGACATCTCTCCCTGGGTTGATGTCCGTGTTGTCAGTGGACGAATTGATGGAGCACAGGGAATTAGCGTTTAGGATTTGTGGTCCTTAATGGATAGCAGCCTGCCTTCTCTAGAGGATGCCCAACGTCACGCATTATCGACATGGATCACCCAGGGCGCCGAAGACGCTGCAGACGTAAGACAGTATGCACACGTGAGATGTACCAGTGATAACATGAGAGGGCCACTCAGCTGCGGCTCTTGACCACTGACACGTGCATGTGGAACGTAAGACAGGACACCGGCCACTGTATTCGGGCTGTTGATTGGCTGTAGGTGTCCGGTTCTGACTTTTAGAGCGTTCAGGTGGTATTATGTTACGCGTTTCATCATGTCCCTGTAGCGCTCCCGTCACCGGCTTGGAAATTACGTTATGGCAGGAAGCGTACAGAACGCAGCCATAGCATAGTCTCCAAGCCGGGTGACGACACAGCTACAGTAACATGGGATTGCGCTCGACCTGATAACCCCTACATAACGCACTGGCACAATATAGTCTCCCCTTCGGTTCTGGTGGGCAGAATCGGGTGCGCTACATAACATATCACGACCGATATCACCAACTCAAACTCTGTAATGAAGACGTATCGGTCATTACGATGCTGTATACTCTAACTGAATCGCGGCATCGCCAACCTTTAATACTGGACTTTAATTGATAGATTCTCGACAGTCGGCAGTCCGCTGACCCCCGTGACAACATACATTACCGCGGTCGGCTTTGGACTACCGATAGCCTGGCCGAGGTGGACTTACACAAGCTGAGCAAACTCACCTTGCACTGTCTCATTGCTGGGAGTCAGGATGATTGGAAACTGGATATTGCTGTTTCCTTTTAGCGTGCTAACGAGTGTTGTTTTGTTTGAGCACACCGAACTGTAATGTCTGTTTACCATCCTTTCGCAATTTCGCAATAATATTGCTATGGTTATATATGGCTTTCCGAACTGCAGGGAGGCTTCTTTGGGTTATGATAGCTGAACCAGAACCGTGGTAAGGAGAATCTGCCAAACGAAGTTCGAGGGATCTGCCACAGCTACGACTCCCGTTTTCTGTTAAACACGACACCAGAACCAATGCGTGCATGGTCAAGTTTGGGAGCTAGTATGAATAATATGTTTTCTATGCATAACGCCAAGTTTGATCTGTTATTTCATTTGTTTGATCTTTTACTTTTATGTAAATGATGTTCAGCTCCCTACAGGTTCAACTCCACAGCATACAATTGTTTTACCGAAATTTGCCCTAGAAGCAGAAGTGGTGATACTTGTTAGCAAAGTTAACCTATTTAAAACAAGATTAGAAAACTTTTGTATAATGACAGTTAGAGCATGGATAGTATTTGCGTTAAGTGTCAGCGCACATGCCCCAACACTGGAAACCAGTCTCATTAACGTTACGGACTGTAACTTGGCTGTAGACAGATTGGAAATTAACGCCGAAGACCACGTTAACCGGCTTCTGTCCGCTTTTCCAAGTGTCAGAGCCGCATTCCGCTACTCTCCGCCTTCCCATAATGTGGCTCCCCGTAACGAAAGTCCTCAAGAAGCAATGGATGAATTCTGCTCGCGAGATACATTTTTGATGGCTTTGTCAATTGTATAATTCGGACTTTTCCCTTAAGGTCAGAGCATTTAGTGTTCAACCTCATTGCCCGGATTTCAAAGATTCTTATCTTAGTTTCCTTACTATGCGGTTCGTTGCTAACTTGTTTATTGCAGGAACGTCAACCGAACTGCACAAGCTCAAGCGGACGTTGCTAACCGCTGCTCGGGACTAGCGTGTCCGATCCCCGGAGTGCGGAGCATGATATCATGGACACCTGGTGCCCTCCGGGCTGTGGGAGAATTATGTACAACTGGCAAAGCAGTGGAGTACCTGAACACCCTGGGATCCTGCTACGGGAAAGTTCTTAAGAAAATTGACTTCAGAACAGCTCCGCAGCAAGTAAACCAGGAGCTCATAGGGAGTGAGGAAAATCCAGCGATGGCTTGCTATATTTCACGCGGACGCAAATTTATGTGCCGGTAATGCATCAGAATTATTGGTCTGTCATCGTGATGTTGAAACTTGCTTACCGGTTGCTTTATTTTTACACGGTTTGCACTCATGTTTGCAGGCTTATACAGATATTCGTACCGGGATATCTGAACGGACCCAGCGGAAACAACATTGTCGAGACTTGTGGACAAGAAGCACTGAATTTGGCGCTGGAGTTCCAGAAAGATGCAATGCGGGCTCTGCATTGCGCAGAATTTGGAGATTATGTTAAAACGTTTGATTGGGTTGGTGTCAATTATCGTGCCGCCGCGAGCCGAGACTGACGGAAATTGGCTTCTAACTCCATAGTTTTCATGATCAGAGCTGTGTGCTTTGAACTGCTTTCTATTGTTTCTAACGCTTTAACAAAATACAGCAGGAAAACAAACTTATTGTTAGTTGCATGTACTTGGTGTGCATAAACAGCTGTATTCATACATAGCCGTTCAGGTACAGATATGTATTATTGAAATACCCGGGATGGAAAACTATAGCACAAGGTGGTTTTACAATCAACAGGTAAAAAGCACTTCAGTCTTTTGCTACAGCACATGCTGGTTGTCCAACAGGCACAATGATACATGACGAATTCGAACTGTGAGTTAGTTTTATCGGCGGAAGCGAAACGGAGATCTTCTCTGCTCAACAAATATGGGTTTTTGTCAGTCCTGTCGGTCACGGTACCGGTATGATAAGGGGATATGCTTTCCTCGTTTGGTTCTTGCATTTTTCGCTGATGGCTCGTTTTTTTATTTGCTGCATTTTTATTCCAAGGGGCGCATTCGTTCAGTTTTCTGTTTGTCAGTACTCGTATGCGGAAACCATAAATAAAATATGTACGTGTATAAATAATCCACTGGCAGCCTTTCCGCAGTCTTTTCTGTTTTTTTTCCACGGTCATCACTGTTTAGAAATGCAGTGGCATACTTCAGTTAAACAGAGGAAACCGAAAATAATTAAGACTAACACGTTAGCCGCATCACTGTAACTAGTACGTATGATACATGAACAATTCTGGTTTTGTAAATTATGTTTTTAGCAACAGCTCTGCTCTTTGTAATTTCGGTCCTCTTCCCTGCCACCCAGAAGAGTAGTATACGTAATCTCCACACGGAAATTGCACCCGGGGTGGCAGACATGATTGGGTTTAGAACGCGAGTGACAGACAATTAAAAATGAGTTTTTCTAGCAGATAAAAGGTTCTAGCAGACTACGACGTTTTTAAGAAAGCCAGTTTTACTTTACGCTTTGAATATCATCTGCAGCATCAGAAATTCCTTAGTCAATGGAGCCAGAATCCAACGTGGTTGATGTGCGAGGCGAGAGCGGTTTGTTTCGACAGGGGAAAATTGTCGACTGTGGCGAGGAGAGAATGCATGAGTTAAGGGAAAATCGTTCTCCATAGGATACAGACCCCTTTTCTTGAATCCACTGAATCCTAACAGCGCTAAGCTTCGCATCGCCGGGAAATATGTATGCGGTAATTGGTCAACTAGCTTAGTGAATCGCGCTGTATCCCAGTCAGTCCAACAGTATCGCAGTGAATCCTACAGTATCCTAGCGAATCCTACGGTATCTTACTGAACCCTGGTGTAGCCTACAGTATCTCAGTGAATCCCGCTGTATCCCAGTGAATCATACGCTATCTCAGTGAATCCTACGGTATCCCAGTGAATCCTACGATATCCCAGTGAATCCTACGGTATCCTAGTGAATCCTACGGGATCTTACTGAATCTTGATGTATCCGGTGAATCCTACGGTATCCCAGTGAATCCTACGGTATCCTAGTGAATCCTACAGGATCTGACTGAATCCTGGTGTATCCAGTGAATCCTACGGTATCCCAGTGAATCTTACGGTATCCTAGTGAATCCTACGGGACCTTACTGCATCCTGATGTATCCAGTGAATCCTACGGTATCTCCGTGAATCGTACGGTATCTCAGTGAATCCTACGGTATCCCAGTGAATCCTACGGTATCCAGTGAATCCTACGGTATCTCCGTGAATCCTACGGTATCTCAGTGAATCCTACTTTATTCCAGTGAATCCTACGGTATCCTAGTGAATCCTACAGGATCTTACTGGATCCTGGTGTATCCAGTGAATCCTACGGTATCCCAGTGAATCCTACGGTATCCTAGTGAATCCTACGGTATCTAAGTGAATCCTGTTTTATCCCAGTGAATTATGATGTGTTGCAGTAAATCGTACTGTGTTTTAGTTATTAGTAAGACCTAGCACTTCAGTGAATCTTATGACGTCTTGTTTACGCCATTTGCTCGAACAACACGTCCGAGTTTCTATCAGTTTAATCGTTTTCATTATGATTTCAGTTATCCTAAGGCTTCAAAACAAACAAACAACGGCAACAAGAAAACTGTAGTTACTGTAACACAGAACAGACAGCAGTAGTCGCGATTCCTACTTCTTGCCCGTAACGCCACGCCCCGAACTTGGCTTCGACGGCACTTTCTTATTCTTTCGTGTTACAGATTTGCACACACCGCAGACGTATTCCGATGCAATTTTGGCAAGGTTTTGGCGCCGTGTTGCTACCGTTGATATCCCGCTGCATGCACGGCAGAAACGGAAACTGCACATCAGGCATGCGAACCACGTTTCGTTAGCTTCCGTATCCAGAGTGATGACTCGACATTTGGCACATTCATTCCCAACGATCAGAGATGCGTCGCGTGATGAACTGAGTCTCGGCTTCAAAGTCTTTATTGTTTGCGCCAAATCATCTACAAAAGAATTTTCGTTAACTCGCATGCAAAGTGAATCCTGGAAAACTCAAACCTTTTGAAGTTATCGCGGGAATAAAAAACGCTGGCTGCTGCGGTTTGTCTCGGCATTCGTTCTCCAGCACGGCATCCTTGTTGCAAGGTCCAGCTCCGTCCATGTCAGGTTCCCTGTCAGGTGAACGATTCACAACAAGATCGATTTCTGCAACATTTCATGGTTTAATATAATGATATCATCGATGCAAGTTACATGGTTACGATGTAACTGCCTCAATAGTTTAAAATCTTTGAAGCAACTTTTTAACACCATGTGCCGTTTAAGTTTGGTATACACCATTCAGCTAAGTAAGCGAAAACGAATTGCATGAGAAAATGGAGGGGATTGTGGGATTATAATAACAGCTGTTATGATTAATTGCTATGATACATTACCATTCGATAGTGGGAACACTTCCGCTTCCTTCACGAAACCGACTGCAAGAGAGAAACAAACGATGGAACAACAATTCCAGGCTAACGGAAGTTCGGAACCACTGTGACATACTTTTTTTCGGACTGCTGCTTTCAGGCGGTAGAAACTGAGACAAACTGTCGGGAAGTTCGTGCACAGTTGTTGTGTCGATCGTGATTTCGTTGACAATAGAGACTTCGCGTTGCTCGTCTGCGTTGACAACAAGAACTTCGTCAGCTTCCTGGGCATCAGAGATCGAAAGGTGTACCGACGCATCTGCTGGTTCTGTTGAAAAGAAGTATTAATGTAACACAAGGACAGCATCTCTTCCAATTACGCACCGTATCGGTGTGCTGCTGCGACCGCCGCATAGAAAAAACTACGTACATGCTAACTAAGATCAGGTTGTAAGCAGTTGCTGGCTGTAGCTGAACATGTATCGATTACTAACAAAAATTGTCAATTCCCAGGAGATTGTGTACTACAAATTTTTATGGCTATTCGGTTACAACTGCCGGTGACCTTTGGAAACTTTGCTTCGATTCAAATATTTTCGATAATGGAAAAAGATAAGTTCCAGAACAAGTAACTTGGATTTGCAATAAAAAGACAGAATCTCTTAACTGTTTCTGCCTTTAACAGCATGGGCTGTCATTCTGATAGAAAACGAGAGAGCAGAGACAAAGGTTTGCAAGCTAGAGATACATGCAGCCATCATAAACGGATTGTTGTACTGAACAGAATATGTGTTACGCTTAATGTGGGTCAGTGAATTGTGTACGGACTAGTTTCCTGGTAGGATTTTCATAACCTACTATGTGACGACGAATGCAGGAGCAGATCTTTTAGGATAAGTATCATTACTAACCATCAAAAACTTCAAAATGATTACACATCGAAACAAGCAGACCGCAAGCAAACGTCAACGTCAATTTAATTTAGAATAACTCAATCTTGTACATTTACTACTTTTTTATTACGAATTTTTCATGAATAATTTAAGCATTCGTCTAGATATAATTTAAGGCACAACGAAGTGCCGGTGATACAAATGTGATGTTTTAAAATCTAGGAAGAACAGCCGATGTGAGTAAATTCAACTGCGACGAGTTACGTAGCATCACAAACTAAAATAAATAAAAAATATTATGCCGATCCTTACTTACCTTCAGTAGGTAAGCCATCAAGGACACCCAGCTGTCCTTTCGAGAAACACGAGCGCGGAACAAGCAGAGCACGACGTTGTTCGAACTTCCGGCCCAATTTCCGTGCAGAATCCGTTGGATCGAACTTGACGGACTGTGTTTTTGGCATCCCCCCTGTACCCTCTAGCTTGATGATCGACTGCGCTAGTGCATCATTTCCAATTTTATTAGCCACAATCGGAAGATCGGTGCGGGAGAGTGCGATGCAGTCGGTGGTGTTGCAAGTAAAGGACGACCGGAATATGGTGCGTACCTACACACCAACAGCTTCCTGACATGCGTAAAAAGAGCAAAGTACGATAGTAAATCCAGTGATATTATGGGGACCGTAATATAGTGTATTGGTTCTCATTATTGTGACATGCAGCGAAACGATTGAGCATTACCTCGTCCGGAAACTGGTCTCTTCCGACGCGGATCAGTTCAACCAGGACCAAGCTTCGCTTTGTCCATAAAGCTACCGTTGGACTGAGTGCTGCTTCCGGCATATATCGTCAGGTTTTCGCCTACTTTGGCGCTTTTTTGGTAGCTGCTTGAAAACGCGAGATGCTCGAACAGGCAGTCCCGAAGTTCGGTCTGAATGGCTCCCGGAAATTCGAGCGCAGTGATCACCTGAAAGGGAGGTTGTCTTCAGCTTACACGGCAGTTCTCAAACACCATCTTTCAAGATAACTGTACAGCGCAAAAAAAAATTACCAAGTAAGAGTTCTGTACTGTCATATGTTCTGTTAGACAACAGTATGATAAGAGAATGACATAAGTATGCAGCAGTGGCCTAATGTATTTATTCCAGGCAGTATGTTCCGGCATAACCTTCTCCGAAACCGCAGTGGTCAACAACTGCATATTCACAGTTCACGTCTCGGTTGTATCGGAACAACTGACTGCCCGATGACGTAAATCCTAAACGCAGAAACAACTGACCTTGTTTGCGGTACACAGAAGAAGTGCCCACATCCGTGCTGTCCGCTGAACGCCGGTCACGACTCCTAACTCTGTGAGACGCGGAACAATGGATGTCTGCATTACATGCACGTTCCGGTAGAATTCGTCCAAGTTGTCTTTGGAAAAAATGCCCAGTAAACGTCCAGCATACGTCGACGCAAACCGCTTTCCATTCTGGAATGCTTTGGAGTCCTCGAAATCCATATCGGGAAACTCGTGATTGACCAGGAGAAATAACACACGACTTGTTAGCCGTTCCCTACAGAGACTGCATATATGAACAAATTCATTGCCGCAGTATGCAGAGTGGTAAACTGACCGTTCCTTTTGTGAGTTCACCAGATTGTCAATCACATAGGCATTTCCCGTTACCATTACTGACGATGTAGGTTGGACAGTGTCGTCAGTGTTGTTGAAATTTAGGTGGATTTGCCTTTCGAAAGATGTTATGAGGACGTCACTCAATACGTCGACCTTCGTGAAATCGTGGATAATCAGTGGCAACCGCACTTTTGGCCAGCGCTCACGTAATCCTGCAAGGGTGACTTTGGTTGTGCTGCACAGCCGGTGAAGATCAATTCCGAAGAAAGCAAGCGTAAGGTTGCCCAGCGTGGTTTTCCATGAACCTGGCTTTCCCAGAACTACCAAGCCTGGAATCCCGAACATTTTGTCGACGAGAATGGAGTACTTGAAACTGAGTAGTGTGTGGGCTGCAAAATGAAACCGAAGTTGCATTTAAAGTATGTCAGACGATTGCTTAAAACTCATAGCGAGTTTCAGTTTGCACAATTGTTTTTTTTCTAAGTCATTTCTTAAGTCACAATATTAGTGATTAATACAGTCAAACCTTCACATGTCTAATATCTAATCCATTCATCAGTCACGTCATGCATCAGTTGCAATCTCGTCATGCGGCTGTTTTAGATTAGTCCTTACGTATACCTAACATAAGCAGGAAACTAGGGAAGACTGTACGCGGCAACAGCTGCTCCAAAGTCAGCAAGAAAGGAGGCTCCTGGTTTCCGGTGAAGCGGGGAATTTTGTCCGGCAATCCACTCTCTGGGATCCAAACATAAGGACATTCCTCCGGGATGGCAAGTATTATTTCTCCATTCTTCTGATGGTAGATGACCGCAGACGATAGTACAACCGTTGTTTCGTCACTCTGCATTCCGATAAAGGAAACCGACTGCTTTCGAGGAATGTTTTTTCTGAAAATTTAATGGGTATTTTAATTGTTTTATATGTACATTTTTTTCTGAGAGGCTCATGGGCTGAACTTACTCAAGAAACATCGTGTATTTCCAGTCGACATATTTGTTTAGGATTACGGAATCGTATTGAACGGATACGACCGGCATCCCAGGTTGATGTAAAGCTTTTAAAAGGGTCGTCTTAGTAGTCCAGCTGGCGTTTGCAAGGAAGATCTCGCTGAATAAAACAAAGTGAAAGAAACCTTGTAAAAAGCAGAACTCAACTATTTGCCTTGTAAAAAGGTCATATATATTTTCTTGCTGTAGTGGTAAAACTAACGTCCTCACGTGCTATGCCCAGATTTTTATCCCTTAGCATTTCGTGCTACAGAACGCATATTCATACAGATGCATATCGAGACAGACTTGGTATAGCCACACGAGGCATGAAAATTCTTGCATACAACTAAATATCGAGCATTACGCTGTGAAAAACTTATAAAGTATTGTTGTTATTAAACGGACGTATACCCTGTAATTTGCACGTATCAAAAATGTGCCAAAGTGTCCGCATCCGGTGCATCGGCATTTGTTGTAGTTGTAGAACATTGTAGTAAGAGATAACTTTTTCGAGGTCTACTAGTGAGTGAGCGGTTGAACAGAAATGCCATACGTGTGAAACAGGATCAAGCAGTTGTTCAGAAATCCAGAGAGTAAATTGGGATACATAATAGGTATTATAGGCATATGATATAACTGTACAAGTTACAAAGGATATAAAACAATCGGCGATTCTGACCATACAAATAAAGAAAAATGGTTTTTGGAACTAAATACACTTCCATACGCATACAGACTTAACGGACACGAGGTAGTCTGCCTGCCTATTAAGGGTTCGACGAAATTTTACCTGTATTTATTTTTTCGACATGCAGATTTAGGTATTATTTCGTCAGAACGGCAGACCTTGTTGACGTTAATGTAACGATCTTTACTGGAATGAGTACACACTTACAGTCATTACAAAAGCGTTTATAGTTGTTATGTGCACCTGTACACGATAATTTCATATACTTTCAGGGTGTTATATAAAACGACCATTGGGCACACACGCGCACAGTGTAATAATACTGGTCACGATTACACAGGTACTATCTTTCGCGAATCTGCAACAAATGACCATAACTATCTGACAGTTTCTTTTCTATTTTAAATGTGTACATACACCCTTTTACCTTATATATACTGTTTACAACATTTAACTGTCAAACAAATTTATCGTGTACAATGATACTGACCGCACGCCAGCTACGAAACCGCCGTTATTGACTTAATTAACGAACAACCGACTTACATCACAGCATCCGGGTTGTTGTGCGTTCTAAGTTCCCAAATTTGCCCAGTGACGCCACCAGTTTTCGATCCGTCAACGTCCCACTTAATTTCCATAATAAAGTTCAACATCCACTGATCGTCGGCCAGCTTTCCTTTGCTTGCCACGCGATAAGTCCTCCCATTCTTTTCTTTGAATTTGAACTTCGGTGCTGTTGTCTACCAAAACAAATCGTATTACATTCTACCTGACCAACAGCGTTTGAAAATCATCAAATCACAGTAAGTTTACTTACTGTGATCATGGATTTATCAGCTGCCAGCATAAAAATGGCGAGTATGCAAGGAAGCACGCGGCGCGATAAGACAAACATTGCTGCCAAAGCAATCGAACTTCCGAGGAATTTGTACCACGATTATTCCCCTTTCATTCAGAGAGTGGAAAATTTTGCTACTTTTCACTAATCCAAAACTAGAAAGCGCTCTTCTAACTGTTTTGAACGCGATATGCGGCCTGAATGACTTGCGTTACTTGTGAATCTGAAATCTGGAAAAAGAACTGGAAGCGGTTACTTGCTCTTTCACTCTAGTTTCAGAATGCTACTCTCTAGCCATTTGCTTTCAGGTGCACAGAAACTAGGCACACAGGCAGAAGCTGGGTTGGCAGAAACAATTCTCGAGAAAGTGTGTCAAAACTTTTGAAGAACTATCGTACCATAAGTAATTGATCAAGCCAGTCGATGGCCTAATTTCTCTTTTCTTTTGAGTCTACACAAGCGGATTTCGAACTCGTGAGAGAATAGCAAAGTCTGCTGTCTGGCTACATCTATACCTGTATCAGAGCGGTTATTCCTGTATTTTGTACCATGTGTACGAAGTTTTCCTTGTGGAAAAATCAGTGACATCAACATTTTACCAAAATGGCTGAAGATCATATAGAATTCGATTCAGTTCGGAACTCGGACAAAAATGTGGCGGCTTCGGTCCTGACCTTTGGGTTGGAGGACATTTTGAAAGTTCGCAAAGCCTACCATGCCTATCCTGCACTTGACATTACCGGTTTGAAAATGTTAGAGGTACGGTAATGCATGTATCAATCTGAACTCGTAAAGTGTCGCATTTGGTTTCTGCCCGCCAGATAATACTTAATACTTAAATTTCGCTGTTTGGATTTCTAAGATTATCGGAGCCGAGATAGGAATGGAACCCCTCACGCTGCGGCAGCAATTCATTGTACTGTCCAGCAAAGCAGCGCGCCTTCTTGAAAGTGAATTCGGGGATGCGAGCGAAACGTTTCTCCTGCTTATGCCACCGACAAAAAAATGTTTAACCGGATGTACCTACGTAAAGGGGCTTAAAGAGCAGGAACCAAAGGATCTCGAATATAATAACGTTGATCTGTCCGGTTCTGGTCAGGTAAACACACAGAAATAAGGTGAACACACAGAAATAAGGATATGTTCCAGTATTGGGCAGGGTCTAAACCTGTCTGTGTTGCCACACAATGCTGGATTACGTTGCGCTTACTTATATAGATACACTATAAGTTATAATGTGCTGAAATTATGTTCACATAGAAGCTGACGAGGCCTGACCTTAGCGATACTGGCATAGGCCACTATAATTCAACTATATTAAACGGCATACGGCGTACGGCTGCAGCAGTGATCCGAAGGTTGTTGCATTAGCATTTTAGTCCATCATTAGTTTTCCTGGCAGCTGGGCCTGATCGATTTAGTCCCGTTGCGTTTCAATACCCATACGGAAGCAGCTAACGTTTCAAGTATGAGACAGCGCATCACCGGTGCTCGAGTGCCCCAGTATTGCGTGATGTATGTGCATAATCTGAACTGATAATTATTGTAAACCTATAAACTGAAGGTTTTTCATAATTGTCTTCTTAGTGCGGAGCAGATTTTCATGAATGCTTTTCAGGCTAAACTGTACCATCTTGCCGGAAATGTCACCAAGGTCATCAAAGTGTCACTCCGATGTTCGTATTGCGAATCTCTGTACCATTACGATATGTTCAAGGACGGCAAAAGTGGCAAGTACCACTTCTATAATGACCAACAGAAAATAATTCGTGTCACCGGCGAAACGTACTGGAGCGATGATCTGTTTTCCTTCTCTATCGAATCGATGTAACTAGCACTAGTACGCAAGGTCTGACAATGTTTCTGTAACATTGTTTCCGTAACTGCAGTTGCCACAGCCACGTCACAATTCACGGCTTTTCGGAAACATACAACGAATCTTTTGGCCGAAAAGGTAAACATATAGACATATATAATATACAATATATAAACAATATATAAACATATATTGTTCTAAAACGAGTTGCCGTGCTTCTTTGTTGTCCTACTTGCTGAACTTGCTGTGGTTTAGGCCTGACTGAAAAGCACTGTTCAGATGCTTTTCGGCGCCGCGAAATCGAGAACGAACTGCGGAGGCTGGAGATTAATTTTGGTTTCAGCACCCAGTTCAACTTGGACGAGGCACTTCCTGTACTGAACGAACTTCGCTGCCAGTCGCTCTATCCACATGAGCATAACGAATTATATATATATATGCTTGAGCAGAGGATGCGGAAAGCTGTTCAGCGGTGATGCAATATGGAAAATTGGTCACGAACACTGCGCATTTAATCAAGAGGTTTGCTTTAGAGAAATTCCCAACGCATCACAACACAAACACGACTTCATTTTAGAACACAGTAGAGAACGTGGCTTTGGTCAATTATCCAAACGTGTTCACAGAAGAGCCAGTCCGATCCCATGGTGAAATATTCTGCGAAAAACACAGGGATGTGGCCGAGACACATGGAATCCATACGAACAGAAAAGCGGCAGATTTTCACCTCCAAGGTTGTAACAATTTAGCTGGTTTTAAGTGTTGAACATTTAGTACAACTATAAAATTAGGAACGTCTCACTTCCTTGGTGACCTGAAGACGACGGAGTTGGTGCTTCCTACAAACTCCGGAGGTACCAAGAAGTGTGTGGAAGAGAGCGACAGTTATGACAACCGTTCCAACAAAACCAAAGACGATGGCCATGTCGCTTCGACTGCTACAGCGGATGGGGACGCGCACTGCAGAAAAGACCTGGGTGAACGAAAAACTGCTCCGCGTCGTTCAAGAGGATACTTTGCGGTCGTGCGCGCAGGGGGTCATATCGACACATTTGCCCCAATTTACAAGTAAGTGAAGTTACTGATCAGACAACTTCGACTTCAGCTTGGTTTAATCGTCACATGCCCTTTGCAGATCCGAATCGACTTCCCAAGTTTTCTTGATTCTCGTCAGTTGGATGTACCAGATACTGCAAAATGTTGTGCCAAGCAGCTGGCCTAAGCTTTTCCTTGCCTATGATAACATGTGCCATCTCGACGGGATGAAGGCGACAAACAAGGCTCTGCCGTTATCTGCACCTTATGATCGAATGTGGCTCAATGGCATGACTAAGATTATTGACAAATTTCATCTGCGCAATCACAAGAGGGAGTCATGCAAAATCTTATATGATCCGGATCAGGTACATAGCACCTATCCTGAACTGAAGTCGACCAACACGCAGTCGTGTGAGCACACATTCCGCTGGCTAGGCCGCTTTAAATACGCGACGTTCAAAATGCCAAAGAACAGGCAGATCTTCTTCCTTCACCGAATGATCCTCCGACGCAATGCCTATCTGGAGAAGGTACACAATGTTGTTGTGGAGCCGGAAGAAGAAGCTTAAGGTGTTTGCTCTGTTCCACTTTGCCTCCTTGGTTTTCCTTGTGTTCTTTCTCATGAATCGTACTACTTGTAAAAGCATTCGTAAACTGTTTTCGTCTTGCCATACGTTTTTATTCTTTGGCTGTAAAGATATGCAAAGGCATTATTGTCGTATATGCGCTTCGTACTGTCTCAAAACGATGAAGAAAAGTTACAAGTTACTGTCATGAGTGTCAGCGATACATCACAGCATAAAATGACCGAAATTCCATCGGCAGCTTGGATTACTCTGCGCAGGCGAGTCTTAACTGAGATACCGTAGGATCCACAGGGATAGCGTACGATTCACTGAGATACCGTAGGATTCAGTGAGATACCGTAGGATTCACTGGGAAACCGCAGAATTCACTGGGCTACAGCAGGATTCAGTGCGATACGGTAGGATTCAATGGGATACCGTAGGATTCACTGGGATACCGTAGGATTCACTGGGAAACCGTACAATTCACTGGGCTACAGCAGGATTCACTGCGATACGGTAGGATTCAGTGGGATACCGTAGGATTCACTGGGATACCGTAGGATTCACTGGGCTACAGCAGGATTCACTGCGATACGGTAGGATTCAGTGGGATACCGTAGGATTCACTTTGATACCGTAGGATTCAGTGGGATACCGTAGGATTCACTTTGATACCGTAGGATTCACTGGGAAACCGTAGAATTCACTGGGATACAGCAGGATTCACTGCGATACCGTAGGATTCACTGAGGATTATAATCCTTATTACTTGGTTACGGAATTCAGATTTACACTCGTCAAAACGCTAAAGGTCACCAGATATTAAATTGTCGTAGGATACACTAGATTCAGTAACGCGAGTGTGAATCCTACGGGAAAAGATTTTCCCTTAACTCAGGTATTCTTTGGTGGCGAGGGGGGCCTGATGATCGACTGGAGGTGCGAGGGGCAGAATCCCAAGTTTGTGCCGTTTGGGGAAATCTATCTGTACAGACGCCGAAGTTTCGCGAAAGTAGACGCCCCCGATGACAACGAAATATCCGTGGAGGTGCTCGT
>JAQGAU010001987.1:0-17032 GCA_034698045.1 Paramacrobiotus richtersi | reverse complement strand
AAGTGTGTGGGAAGGTTGGAGCGGGAAAACGCTGGATGGACAAGCACCGGGATGTTCATAAGGAGTATGACATGGTAATTGTATACATTTCAGAAATATCTTTATTTTAGTAGTAGTTTACTCAGATTACACTTTATTTTACTCAGATTTTAGTTTTATCCATCGAGCGTTATATCTGCTTTAATTTACCGTGACTTATTCAGCGTAAATCGTTAATATTGACGGATTATGTTTGGTGTGGCTTCCTCTAGTTGAAGCGTGTAAAGTAGGATACAGTTTGAATTCGAAAACGTTTTCTTATGAAAAGAATCATATTGCTACTGTAAATCGTGTATCTAGTGATTTTGTTATCGTTAAGTGCTGGAAACGTTTTTTTCGCATTTGCGTTGTTGACTTAGATGGGAAAAAAGTGTATATGGAAAAAACTAAATGTAAATGGGGAAAATAAAAAATATGGGAAAAATATATATGGGAAATTTTTTAAAGCGCGGAAATGTATTCTCATAAGATTGAAACATGGAGAAACTTGTAACAGATGAATGTTAGTCCTGTAATTAAAAGAAAGATGCCTTATCGAAGTCTTGTTTACAGCCTTGTCCGGAGTGCGGGAAATTATTCCGGTGCGAGCTGGATATTCGGAAACATTTAAAATCGGTGCATACCGAGTACAAACTGGTGAAACAGGCCAAAAGAAAGCTGGAGTGGCTGCAGCAGAAAGGCGTGTACAAAAACCAGGACAGGCAATTGTTGTACTATACGCTCCCGTTTAAATGCGAGAAATGCCGATTGGGATATAAGTATAAGGGGAAATATCTGAATCATCTTCGGGAAAGGCATCCGGAGGATTTGGAGGAATGAATCGTCTGTTGTTGTGTTTGACTCTTTCATGTTTTCGTCAGTAAATATGTCGATTTTGCGGTGAAATTTTGGACTTTTGTTGCTGGTGTTCAGCGTGTAAAAAATACCTATGTGTCCTTTTTCTGATAGATATTTATAGTCTTTTGTTGCTCTTTCTGTGAAAAGCGAAAATGAATAATATAATTATTGCAAAAACAAGGAAAAGTCTGTCTGCAGTGTCGTTACCTTTTCTCGGGTTTCCGTGAAGTGCCAATTGAAAAGCAATCAAACTGAGCATAATTTGGTGCAATACAACAATTTCCCATCTTAAATTTGCAGTTAGCCGGCAGTTATCGTTTCCCACTGAAATGTCGCAAATCGGAAGATTATTGGTTATGGATGTCTTTGTGAATGCTGGCACTACAGTTTTTCTTTTACATAGCATCGACCATAATGTTGACCATCGTTCTTGAAACAAGACGTACAATTAATTGTAACTAAAAATTTAACCCCCTGGGATGAATAAACATGATGCGCATATAACCAAAATGTACAGTTCAGACAGTCTAAATTAAAATGCACATGTCGGTCAACTTCGCATGGTTCGCGTTAATAAGATTACTGATGTCGTTTAACGGTAACAAACTCAAAACAATCTTTACGTATTAACTGCTATTGTATTAATTATTAACTATTTTGCTACTTTGTACAGAAGTCATAATAATTTTGTTCAATGTGCAGCCATAACATGAAGCACTGGTCAGCACTTCTCCGTGTATGCAAGCTGATGACCAGCTTGTTATCGCATTGCGCCGGTTGGATTTTGATTGTTTTAGTCAATAAAAGCACCCGTTTTGCAATGATTTCTGGAGAAATGTCAACCGTGAATATTTTCCCCGATCTTTTATTGCTAGATCTAGAGAAACGTAACGCTTCCAGAATCAACTTTATAGTGTACTTTTTTTCGTTTGGTTCTCATCAAGATAGCTTTTGTTGCCTTTAAAAAAAACGAAAATGAGTACTATATATACAGGTTCAGGAATTCCTATAACAGAAAGAACAAATCATCACTGCTTTTAATTATCTTGTTCCCCTGCAATGTTATTTTCTTGTCGACTTCTATATACATGGTGTCCAGGTACTGTCAAGTGTCAACAAAAAAAACAGTCAAATAAAACATTACAAGACAGCCAAATACAGCCCGCAGTTATTATCTCCTTCCAATACGTCGTAAAACTGGCAGATTATTGGGTATCGATGCATTTTTTATACATTTCGACAGCTCACTTGTCAGTTGTCGTCGATCATATTATTGACCATAATCTCTGGTTGAATGGGCATTTCTGAAATAAAACTGACAAGTTGTGACATAAGTAAATGTGACGGAAGGTGTACATCAAATTATTAGCTTTCGTCAGCAATTTTGTAGCAAAAACTTATTATTAACTGTCATTACGTATACATAAGTTGACTGTACCAATACCGGACTAAACCGGTATTCTGTTACTTCTATACAATTACCATATTTAGAGAATAATTTCTCTGCATGTTTTAATTACACATTTAACTATATTTAAATTATAATGACACAAGCCGTACGTATAACACGCAAAAGTTACAATATAAAGCCATATTATATGTTTTCACATTCAGGGCGCAAAGCAGAGCGTATAATATTTTTTTCATATATTTAATTTTTCTAAATTTTCACATATATATTTTTTATTTTTTTCATTCCTTAATTATATACATTGTAACTAGAGCTTGGTACTGCAATCACAGCTGCATGGTTACGAAGAACACGGCCCGATTAAACAAGTTAATCACGTAATGATACATATTCAAGTATCTGGACCCTTCTTTCGTTCGTGCAATGGAATACTGAGTACAGTACCTTTTTTTCCACATGTATATATAACAGCGACATCTCGGTTCCTGCAGCCGGCAGTTTTTGACGAATCCTTAACCTCCACGGTACACTTCTCATCCCACCCCAATCCACACACCGGAATCTCCAGCCGGGCTTCCCGCTTTCCCCTCGACGGTGGCGGAAGGACAAAAACGACGACATCACCAGTTGGCGCTTTCTTTTCAGGACCGGATGCGGCGGAACAGTTTTTTGCACCACGTGGATTCACATACTCAATGGTTTGAATAAAAACAGCTGGGTTGTCGGCATTGCTAGTGTTGGATGATGGTTTAGCCGTTCTGGATGTTGGTGGTTGAATTGGATGGCATACGATGGTGTGGGACTGACCATTAGGAATGGTCACTTTCTTGACAGTTTTTCCGGCGAGTAATACGGTCGTTTCGGTGACTTGTCGAGCAGCTGCCACTAACTAGAAAATAACATTAGTAATGTTATACGAATAATTATTTGCATTATAACATAATTATAATAATGTAACATAATTATAAGTATTTATACATTTATATTAGTTATATTTTCGGGGTTTTACTATGCAAAGGCCACAAGAAATTCTTTCTTTTGCATAGTATGCAAAAGAAAAAATTTCTTGTGGCCTTTCCATAGTAAAAAGCCGAGAGCAAAAATAAGCGTAATTTGACAAAAGTTTTTTTATTTTTCTGTATTGAAATATAACGAATGAATAACGATGTCTTACAAATGCACACAAAGGTTTCGCATATAAGCGCGTAAAAGAAACCAGACAATATTATACTGTGCGTATGTGCGGGTATCATGGTGCTGACCGAAAATCCCATTATTGCGATTAAGATTTCGATCGTTAGCTGTGCCATTTTACCAGGTCGATATCGGAATTAGCTTGTGAAAAATTAACAATTAGCAGTATCATCTACATACATGACGCAAACTGTGCAGTTACTTTCACGAACTGCAGGAGCTTCCATTTGCTTTAACTGTTTTATATCGTTCTCATCGATATCCTGATTGTGAGCATTTGCCGGGAGCTAATAAACTGGCTTCCGAACCTGGGGAGTTGGCACATTGCGCCGCGTGCATTTGTTGCTTGTTTTGGGCTTTTAATTAATTAGGCACTCGTGCCGAAGACTATAAAGTGCTCGCACATGAATGATTCTAAAGATCATTTTCTTGTAGTAGTTTACGGATTCGTCGGCGTTATCTTTGGCCATTTGTGTCATTTAAAAAACTGGAAACAATATTTGTTACACTTACGACTGTGATTTCGTTGGCATATCGTTTTGGTCAGTACTATACACGCCCGTTCAAACGTGACAAATGCCGACTGGAATACAACAGGTTCCAATCGTGAACTTTTATAAAGCCCGCAATTAACATTTCCGCTAAAATATTATTATCAAATTATAGGGATAGTGTTACAGGAATCTTGTCACTGGAAGCCTTCAGAAATCATCAATCATATTGTTGACCATAAACATTGTTTGAATCCCCGTTACTGAAACAGAACGCAACATTTGTGAACAAAACGTATGGTTCGCATACTAGCAGATTTTCCGGTTTCACACCTACCTACAAAATATGAATCTATCTGTACGTAAGTAACGTAATACATAAAGTCTAGTTTCTTGCCGCTGTATATACCTTTTTTCTCACACGTATAGGTGACACCGACATCTCGTTTCTTGCAGCCGGCAGTCGTCGAAGGATCCTTGGACTCCACGGTGCACTTCTCATGATCAGCCGTTGCGAACCGACAGAGCGGAGGCTCCAACCCGGCTTCCCGCTTCCTCCTGGACGCTGCCGGAATCAACGGAACGACAAAAAGGATATTCGGCTGTTTCGGTACGATACCGGATGCGACTGCGGCGGGGCAGTTTTTGGCACCAGGTGGATTTATATACTTAATTGTTCGAGTGCTCACGACCGGGGTGGCGGAATTTGATTGGCATGCGATGGTGTGGGACTGACCATGAGGAATGACCACTTTGTTTACCGTGTTTCCGTCGATTACTAGGGTCGTTCTCGTTACTTGCCTAGCAGCCGTCACAAACTGAAAAATAAACATTGTTCGCAGTGTTCATACACATGAAACAATAAAATTCTTCTGGCTTTTGCATGGTAAAACAGTCATTGTGAATAATACAACAGTTGTAACGAAAGCAAGTGATGATTAGTAAGTACCGTCCGCTGAATACCTATGGAGGATAAATTAAATTCTATCAAGTATATTAAAATAACTTATATCAATAACAGAGAACACAACAACGAGCAGATAACATTCTGAAAGCAGAATGGCCATATATGGATGACCAGGATGCAGAAGTTACGTATCAACATTTTTGAATATTTTGATGGCTTTGTCTAAATACAATCGGAAATACTGCAAGATTCATTTGAGCATGATGGTGTATAGTTATCGCAGCGAGCTTGTGGACACATAATTACAAACTGCGCATGCAGACTTATTATATACTAATTCAAGCAGTGCTCCTTCTAAGTAAGGCTGTGTTACAAACTGGAGTAAGCTAGTCATGAAAATAAAGATATTATACTATGTAATATACTTATAGACGGGTACGTATCGTGCGTTTGTGCTGACCGAAAATCCCGTCAGTGCGATTAAAATTCCCATAAATAACTGTGCCATTTTCCAGATCAATATCGGTTAAGAACTTTTGTTGAGAATTCACCATTAACAGTCACAGATACAGCAAGCAAATAATAAAATCCCGTATGCCTTAGAAACGGAGTTTTTCGAAGCGCCACAATGCCTTAGCATGCGGTTTGTTTTCACACTTGTATTTCATCTTTGCTCTGGTCGTGCGAACAACAGACTTGCCGGGAGCTAATGAACATACTTCATATACAATAATAATTATTACCTTTTAAACTGGGAAGTTGGCACTGCGGTTGCGAATGCATCGGTTGCAATGTTTTTGTTCAATAGTTTATTAGCTGGCTTCATCAGCCTTCATGTCGTATATGCGTGAGGCGTGTACAGTTTACATTAATGTTTCGAAAGGTCATTTTTTTCTTGGGGCTGTACGAGTCCGTCGACGCTGCAACTTACTGCAGTTCTGTCTTTCGCTGAGTAGTTGCCATTATAAATCACTACATATTACAGAAATATCACGTACAAAAACGCCAGTTGTGCATTTTATTATTGTGTACCGTTACAGTCATTACAATACAAAAGCAGACTTGGGATTTCAGATCTGGTCGAGATCGAAATTTAACAAGCGCATTCTTCTGGACTGAAATTTGAGATTGCTTTGGATTCCCTGAGTTCAGACTTCAGATTTTGTTTTATCTTGGGAATGGCAGTTTTCAGAAATCATCGGTCATCGTGTTAAGCATAAGCTGTGGTTGAAACGGATCCTTTAGGCACCATATATAATTACCTGGTTTTTCGGTGCGCCGAGCGGATTAATTTGCCTAATTGTTCGAGTTCTCACCACCATGGTGTCGCTGATCATACAGACGAAACAATGAAGTCCTTGCGGTGTTTACATGGAAATGCGGTCCATAAGAGTAACAGCAAAAGCAAACGTAAATTGGTACACGTCTCCCTGAATGGCACTATTTAAAAGCCCCACAGCCTTAGCGTGCGATTTGTTTGTACTAAAAAAAATGTACAGTCGTATGTCATCGTCAACCTCATTGTGCGAGCAATAATTACCATTAAATTTCCCGGCAGCGAATGGATTTACTAGCTAAATTATCGGCACTGCGGTTGCATTTGCAATCTTTCGCAGAGTGCGTGGATTAGTCACACAAATAATTATCTTGTTTGGATTCAACATAAACAGCATGTACATGTACTACAAAAGCGCAGACATGTACATTTTTTTATTGTTTTTACAACATAAGAGAAGAAGACCCATTTCGGTCTTCTGGTGTGGTTAAAATCAAAATTTAGCGGGTAACTCTTCTGGCCACGGCTTAAGAACTACCGCTAATTTTTGGTTACCTTAGGTGCATAAGCCCGTAAGTACTTGATATCGCTTGATCGCAAGCATAGTCGAGTAAAATACAACAATTTGCAACCGTAATTATGAACTTCAGTATTATAGCCCGCAGTGTGTATTTCATTCTAAAATATCGCACTTTGCAGTACGCCGGCAAATCTAATAGGGATGGCAGTCTTTCTGGGCATGGTAGTCCTTTTGAATGCTGCCGGCAGCGTTCAGATATCATCAATCATATTATTGACCATGATAATCGGTGCCTTGTTAAAATCTGGAACAGATAAAAAAGCCGTGGATCAAATGTACACGATCTCGTACGTTTTGCAGATTATTAGATGTCGTTAACTTAACACAGTCTAACGGAAATAAACCAAATTACAAAGCAATCTTTGTTTTTTGTGATAGATGTTGTGCGTTTAACGATTATTCGATATTTTTATCTCAGGTACATCATTAACATGTAAACGGGTTTGCACGCATACACAATCATGGTAATATTATAGTATATTAATATTTTCAGTACTGCCGAATCAGTCTCACACATTATCGGTAGTAGTATGCCTTTTTGATATGCTTAATTATCGCAGTACGTCGCACTTCAGTATTTCCGGCTATTTTGCATTACAGTTGGTTAATTACGTCACTGATATATACATCAGTACAAAAATACATATTCCTGTAATCATTCTCGTTTTGTACAGTAAGATGGCCCGTACTTTTCTCCACACACGTATACGTGACAGAGACGTCTCGGTTTTTGCAGCCCACAATCTTTGACGGATCCTTGGCCTCCACGGTACATTTATCAACCGTCCCGGAGCCACACCGCGGAAACTCTATTCCGGCTTGCCGCTTCCGCCTCGTCGGAGCCGGAATCGGATTCCCGTCGGCGTCAACATAAATCACCTCAATTGTGCTTGGTGCTGGCTGTCTAGGACGAGATGGTTTCCGTTTAGGACCGGGTGCCACTTCCGCCGGACAGCTCTTGGCACCAGGTGGATTGACGTACTGAATAGTTTGAATTTTCACCATCTGCTTGTCCTCATTGCTCGTCCTGTTGGACGAGGGTTTAGCCGATCCGGATGGTGGTTTTGTGGATTGACATACGATGGTGTAGGACTGACCATTAGGAATGGTCACTTTCTTAACAGTTTTTCCGGATAGTTGTACGATTGTTTCGGTGATTTGTCCAGCAGCGGTCAGTAACTGGAAAATAGTGCAACGTATTTTACTGAAACATTGCGCATACGGTATTAGTGACAAATATACTCATTTGCTCTTTTGTAAGTTCTACCACAGTGATGGTTCTACTTACAGATATATAAACATGCTCATTGTGAGCTGTCTTATTAATATGTTATAATAATTGTAAGTGTTCCATTAAAAAAGAACCAATACCGTATGTATATGCAGGTGTTGTGCTGACCGAAAATCCCGTCATTACGATTGAAATTCCGATAAACAGGTGAGCCATGTTTCCAGGTCGATATATATAACGGGAAAGTACTCGAACTCGTGGAGCTGGGAAATCTCACAACCCTTGTAATTAACCGTCAAAATATGGCAACCCAAATTGTACAGTTGCGTATTTTTGTCTCAAAGAGAAACGGCGGCTTCTAGAAGGCACTTGTGTGTGTACTGCGTAATTTAGCCTGCGATTTGACTTTTATATTATTCTCATCCTGATTGTGAGAAGAAGAGAAAGCATTTGCTGGAAGCTATAATAACTGGCTTGCTAACCTGGGAAAGTGCCATTGCGCTAATTGCGTTTTTTACTTCTAAGGTTTGATTCGGGCTTCCTGCTGTAGGCAAGCGCTTGTACATACATCAATCAATGCTTGTAAAGGTCATTTTTTTCTTGGAATCGGCTGCTTCGTCACCATTACCTGTCTGCATATTGAGTTATCTGTGTCCTTTATGGCTAGATTTGCATCTAACTGTGGTATAAAACCGCAAATTTATAATAGTTATAGAATTAGCGGGCAGGGTGAATGCGAACTTTAATACAGTAAAATCCACTCTCATAAACGCTATCAGGTTTTTCGTTTGCTTTGTACGCACACGTGCATACAGCTTTCAAAAGCTGTATTATAAATACTTTCCACAAATACTTTTCACCATACATAGATTTATCTATGGTGGAACATATTTGTTGTAGCTAACGACAAGGCTACATTGTGAACGATTTCGAAAACAGGTTGGAGATCATCAATGTCAAGCAGTTCATCGCATCTAAGATTTTCCCCACCGATCCAACATAATATAACGATTGCATATAACCTACGATTTACTGTATAATCAGTCTTCAGAAATACCCTTACGTCTTCTACGCCTGACCATAGCCGTTCTCTAGCGGCGTGCGTACTTCGTGACGCTACTCTCTCTTCGTGAGGAGGTAGAGAGACGCAGTCCACGACGCCGCCGCTAGAGAACGGCGATGGCCTGACAAAACATAATGTATCTTAACCTTTAACAATATATGTTTACTTAACTTTCTGTAACTTAAACAATATTCTTCGAAAACTAATATTCAACAGTCACTTTGCAGCAGATTCATTTGGTATTGACGTATTCGTAGTATATATTTTCTGTGTATGCTGCTGAATCTTTAACAAGTATTCAAGGCCTACGTATGCTCTCCGGACACCACGGATTTATTGGAGCACTTGGTACTCTTGTAATTCGTAAAGAACAGGAAACGATAAAAATGCACAGAATATCATAAAAAGTGGTCGTATTACTTTTGAAGCATAAAACTTGTCTTCAGGTCTCAACCATCTTCTTCTGTCACACAACCGAACCGGTACTACTCGCATTTATAGAAGAATCTAAACTCCTCGTACAGCATTCGCTTCCGCGGGGCTTGAGAATCCTTGTCCAGAATCTTCTCTTTTTTTGCTTTTCCTTCAATTCCATCCCGTGCACCCACGTAGTTTTAAAAGTGCAGTAAATTTATAACCTTCTACAGATTTCCTGAGTGAAACGCCGGGGTCTGATCACAAGAGCAGCTAAAGTAAGAACTGAACAAAATTGATGTTGCTTGTTACACTCGGGCCGAGTCGCATTCGTTAAGCTTTGAAAACGGCTACTGTGTTCGGCAAAGGTGGCTGATAACCGAAAGAGTTCAAAGGGATCTGGATTTTTGCAAGAATCATGGAGAAGATGACCTTCTGGCAAAATGTTGCTGACAACTGGAATGTACAATTCGCGGACACGCCGAAAACGGCAGATCAGCTTAGGACTTGTTAGACCAGCGCTTGGCATAATCATAACGTACAGTATGTGGTTTTGGTGATATTATAGGTAAACGGATTCGGGCGAAACGGTACAATTATTTTTCCAAAAGTTGTACAGCTACCCGTCTAGGATGGTTAAGAGTTTAATGTCTCGTGAAAAACGTCTGTGACCTTTATTTCGACAGAGTGAGATCACTGGAGATATCAGGAAAGGAGAGTGTTTAGTTTGCGAATGTATCGATAGTTTGTAATCCTGTTAAATTGCAATTTTCATTTTAATCAATAAAAGATTATAAGCAAAGTAGCTATTAGCAGTGTGTGCTGTACTGATAGTCAGCATCATGTTGTAAATTAGCGGTACCATGTCAGGATTTCGTTGCAAGTGGAAAAAAAGGAACGCATGCTGGGTGCACCGCATCATCTCATTATTCTTTTCAAACAAGTCTTCACGGAATGCGGCGTTGTTGAGACCCATACACAACTGTAAGCTTGCTGACTCCAGTCACTGTTTCTTTTGTGAAAATTACACATAGAAAAGATAGCAAACGAATCCCCAAATAGTCGAGAAAGATGGGACAATGAGAAGTCTTTATAACTGAAGTCTTCACTGAAGTCTTTACTAAAATGAACAGTTGCGTACTACATTGCTGCATGAGTTAACCTGGACAGCGTCTGAAGAAAAAATGCATACGTCAAAAGAAACTGATATAACAGGTGATGTATTGCCGACTAAAACTAGCAGATCGCTGTGCACTCCTTTAATTTCAGATCTAATCCCTCTCGAGAACCGTTTATCCCCCTCGCACCCTGGAAGACGAAAATTCATCCACCAGTGCGAGGAATGCGGGATCGTCCTTAAACGGAGTGACCTCCTGGAGCTGCACAACTACGACCGCACCAAGGAGGCCGTCATCAACGAGGACGTGGATCTTAAATGCTCCGCCTGTGCATTTGTCGGAGCGAAAGCGGAGGGTCTCTTACAGTATATCGTGGTGCCTCAGCATGAAGATCAAGAATGTCGAGCAGATGCCGCGGCGATACAATTGTGAGGTGGCGGGGATCTCGTGCCGATTAGGTGCGCTCATTTGCAAAAACAACTGTCGTTCCCGCAAATGCAGCCGGCACCGTTGGCTGCATTTGTTGTTCAATGACAAAGACCTGACTGGAGAAAACTGGAGAAAGCCGATCAACTTGTTTTTTGTTTCAACGTTTTAGTGTAGAAATCATGCGCGGTAATGCCCGTTTGGTTACCAGCACTGTTCCATGTCATGCTGATTGGAATAAGTTTTTTATTTGATTAGACTGTTTTATGTAGATATTACTATGGCATCTGGGTTGACCAATAAATATAAGTCTGGTACAGAAAAAAGACCTGACTTAAACAGCTTTTTTCTGGCAGTTTGCGAAGTTATCTTCATTAATGTTATTGTTATTCATTTACCTTCGTCATCGAATTTGGTGTCTTTGGTTGTTAATTGTACGTATTTACACATCTACATAACGTACACTACCGCAAATTTATGAACTTCGCGGTCACATCTTATACCGGGTAGTCTTCGAGATGACCATCATTATACGAGATAATGGTTTTGCAAGCATCAGAAATCCCTTCTAATGAAATGTAATATTAACTCGTACGCACATATCACATAACTGGAAAACCGAAAAAAGTCTGTTATAACTCGGCACGACTGTGATTCTGGCTGGTAAAAATGTCAGCTGTGTAGTAAAATAGTCAATATAATCACGAAATTGCCGCCGATTTGTTTGAACTTTTTTTATTGGCGGAAAACGAAATGTTCTATTTTCTTTTGGTTCTTGTACAGGTATAACGATACAGCTTTTGTTGCTTTTTCTTGTAAATAACTGAAACGGAGGAAAACAACAGCAAGTCACTGAGAATAAATCATTACTGTAAGAACAAACAACAGAAAGTCTTTAAGAGCAAATCATCATTGCGTTGCAGTATGGCATGGACCTGACATCCTTCAGTAATCATCGATCATAATGCTAACCATGAGCTGTGGTTCAGTCCCCGCTACTGAAACAAGACGTAAGCGTTGTGGCTCAAATTGTAGCTGCTACCAGATTATACATTAATATATGCATTATATATGCATTATATATACAGTATATGCATGCATTAATATACTCCTATACAATGATCCTACGTAATAATGTGTACATAATTTTTGAATCCTTGTCATCGTTTCATTGGAACGGCGTGAATGCCTGGAACGTATGTACCTGTTTTCTCACACGTGTACGTAACAACGAGATTTCGCTTCTTGCAACCGAAAGTTTTTGACGGATCCTTGGACTCCACGGTACACTTATCACGATCAGCCGTAACGAACCGACAAACCGGAGGCTTCAGCCCGTCTTCCCGCTTCCTCCTCGACGCTACCGGATCCTCCGCAAATTTAATAATTATATTAGGTCGTCTCGGTTTTACACCGGTTGATGCTGAGGCGGGGCAGTTTCTGGCACCCGGCGGATTTACATAGCGAATTGTTCGAGTTCTCACGACGAAGATGTCCGTGCTGTTGGTGTTGGATGAGGATTTAACGGTTCCGGATGTTGAGGGTTTCTCTGATTGGCATACGATGGTGTAGGATTGGCCATACGGAATAAGCACTTTATTAACGGTTAATTTGCCGTCAACTAATAGGGTTGTTTCGGATAGTGCTGCCACAAACTAAAAAATAACATTATTTAAAAAGTCGCACGGATCACGCAGACGAATCAATAACGAAGTTCTTGTGGTTATTGCAAGGTAAAACGGTCCATATGAATGAAAAAACAATTGCAACGAAAGCAGATAATAACCGGTACCGTCCGCTAAAATGTCCCCAGATGTATTCAAATTGTGTTGTATCCAAAAATCTTAGAATCAATAAGAGCTTATATTAATGATTACATAATATTCTGAAAGTCGAATGACCGGAGACGATTAAGGATTTTATATGATGTGTGCGAGAGTTACATAGCCAGCGTTATTGTTTGAACATTTCCATGGTTTTATCTGAAGAGAATCGGAAATAAGATGGATTTGATCCTGATGGCCTATACAGTACATAGTTATACCGTTAGCTACGGTTATCCGTAATTAGGAACCGCGCATGCAATGCAATCTTAAGAGCAAATATGTTTAGTTTACGGGTCTCGCACTTGCAGCACTGAAACGGGCATCAATGCTTCATCAAAAAGAGATATGGTATAGAATACATATACTTATGTACGGGTACGTATCGTGCGTTTTGTGCTGACCGAAAAGCCCTTCATTGCGATTAAAATTCCGATCAATAGCTGTGCCATTTTCCAGATCAATATCGGTTACGAACCTTTGCAAGAATTCACTAGCAAGCAGTATAGCAAGCAGATTATAAAATTACATATGTCTTAGAAACGGCGTAACGTTATTTCGAGGCCACACTGCTTTATAGCATGCGATTAGTTTTTACACTTTTTTGTCATAATTAACTCTGGTTATGCGAAAAACAGGAATAATTTGCCGGAAGCTAGTGAACATGATTTTTATACATTATTTCTCGAACCTCGAAGTACCTCGCGAACTAGGAAGTTGGTACTGCGGTTGCAATAAACTGGTTGCATTCATACGCTGATTAATTATAAGGTTTCGTACCGTATGGGTGCAGAGGCGTTTACAATATACATGTAATTATGCTTCGAAAGGTCGTTTTATTCTTGGGGCTACGCGAATCCATCGGCGCTGCCACTCACTGCTATTCCGGTTTCGCTAAGCAGTTGCGATTTAGAAGGTATCAAGTATAAAAAGGCAAACTTGTGCATATTATCGTTATTTATCATTACAAATCAAAAGCATCGACGACCCACTTCGGACTTCAGATCTGGTCGAAATCAAACTTTAGCGGGATCATTTGCCGGAAGCTACTGAACTTGAGTGGCATTTCTAGAACTGCTTTTTTAAAATATGCTTTATCCCTTCATTACGTGTGCGTAGGGGTATACATTAATGCTTCTAAAGGTCGTTTTTTCCTTAGGGCTGTACGAATCCGTCGGCTTCACACTTTCGTCTTTCGCATAATCGCTTAGAACACATTTGTCACTGCATAATATACAGTACACATACCACGTACAAAAACGCACGCCTGCATATATTTTCAATTTTTTATATTGTTTTTATTACAACAGAACAGCAGACGTAACCTATTTGGGCTTCTGGTCTGATCGAAATCGAGATTTAGGTAGTGGATACATATTATTGGGTTCGAGATTACGGCGGAGTTTTTATTTCCTGATTGTGAGGCGCATATATGCGCACACGCAACTAGATCACAAGAATAATATCAATCTGGCACAATATAACATTTTGCCATCATAACTTTTAACATGCCCACAGTTTCCTTAATTCTAAAATATCGTAAACCGGCAAATCACAGGGGATGCAGTCCTTGTGAATGATGTTCGCAGCTTTCAGCCTATACATCATCGATCATAATGTTGACCATAATAATTGATTCCTCGGAATATTCTGAAACAACATAAGATTATTCGATATGGTAATATACAGCGTAACATCATTATATAACATCATTACGGTGTTTACATACGTATGTATACAGTACACGGTACATCAATATGGTACTACAAGTAGTACCGCAGAATCAATAAATACTATAATTTATTATCGGTACGCGTACACCTATTTTGCGTACGTTTGATCAACATAGTCCGCGCTAACATTGCGCATGGACAGATCTCGTATGGTAATACGTTACATACGTTACATACGTTACATACGTTACATACGTTACATACGTTATACTTACGTTACATATGACATAAAAAATACACGTTCAAGTATCATTCTCGGCCTCGTTTTATACAGTAGAATGGTACGCACCTTTTTCCTCACACGTATACGTAACAGCAACGTCTCGGTTTCTGCAGCCCACAATCTTTGACGGATCCGTGACCTTCACAGTGCATTCCTCGTCAGTCGTCCCGTGCCCACACAGCGGAATCTCCAGTGGTGATTTCCGCCCGGAACCGAATGTTATATCCGCTGGACAGTTCTTGGCACCAGGTGGATTTACATACTTGATGGTTTGAATGTGCACAACGGAGTGGGTATCACTGCTCGGGATCGATATGTTAGCCGTTTCGGAGTGTGGGGCTTGGCACACGATGGTGTAAGACTGGCCACTATGAATGATCACTTTGTTGGCAGTTTTCCCGGCGAGTAGTACGGTTGTTTTGGTTACTTGTCCAGAAGCTGCCACAATCTGAAAGATAGCAATACGGTTGTAGGACACATATACAGAACAGCGAAGCTCTTTGTGACCTTTCGACGGTTAACCGACACATACGAGTGGGAATAAAAATAACCCAGTACCGCTTGTAAGTATGCCTGAGGCATTCATATTTTATTGTATTAAATAAATTAGGTAGCATTTTGATGCATTTGATTCTGAAAATCTGCGCAACAAATTCACTGATGCAGACGAAAGATATCCTTTGGCCTAGCTAAGTATCAATGGTAAATGCACTGACTTTATAACCTCTAGCTTTACAAAAAATTTGTAATTGGCTGTTTTGCTTCAGGACAGTCCAGTAAAATAATCTGGATGATAATTCCCTTTATGTACAATCACTAGCAATTCAAAGCGCTTTAGAACACCTTCACTGCATAACTACGTACATAAATTGTCAAACCTGATTTTTTTAAAGCGTGAACCCTTCATGACACTTCTCTTTTTAAATTCAGGATCACAAGAAATGCTGAGGCGCCGGCCGAAGACACTTCTTGCATATAAACAGTAATATACAGATACTATGCTGTACGAATGTAGTATGTATACAGTATACCATAGGTGTTATGCTGACCGAGAATCCCGCCAATGCGATGAAAATCCCGATTAACAGGTCTCCCATTTTCCAGGTCGATATATGATGATTAGGTACTGTTGTGAAACATTCACGATAGCTAATTACACTGCACGTGGTTTCGCATCAAACAGCAACGGCAGTTGCTGAAACGTAACCCGCACTGCACCTTAGCTGGTGATTTGCTTTGAGACTTTTATATCTTTTGTGCGAAAAATATCATGCACAAATAGTTGCCAGAAGCCAATAAACTTGTTTGCTAACCCGGAAAAGTTGCCACTGCGCCCATAGCGGGTTTTTATGTAAATCGTTCACTAGGACTTTGTGCCGTACATTACCGCTGTTTCTAAAGGTCATCGATTTCTAAAACTCTGCTGATCCGTTGGTTCGTACGGTAGATAACATACAAACAGTTAAACAACAACAAAAAATGCAAAAACAGCACAAAAAATGCTCGCATTACTGTCAGAATGAAACTTGTCTTTATGTCTCCACCATCTTCCTTCTGTCACCAAAACCAAACCGGCATTTCTCGCATTTATACTTAAACTCCTCGTACAGCATCCGTTTCCTCGGGGGTTGATAATCCTTGTCCAGAATCTTGTTTTTATGCTTCTTCTTCAATTCCATCCCATGCACCCATCTGATTTTAAAACCACATTAAATTTGTACAGTTTCTTTCCAAAATGATACGATGAGCTTTCGGTTAAAAAAATTTATTTGCCATAAAAGATATGAAACTTTTCAGCCAATTAAATCGATTACAGTGGCTCTGCTGAATTCTACGTTATCTGTCACAATCAGTGTGCTTTTTTACCCACAAGGCTTTACAGATGCTAACTAATGCAGTCGCAAACTTATCTAAATTGCGCAGCAGAACCTTGTGCAATTTGCGTATCAACCTTTCCGCTAACGAAAACTAACGTTTCCGCTCGCCTGTAAAGTCGCATGAATGCATAAAAAGCAATACTTCTATTAAAAATAAAACACCTACACACAAAATGAAAATTATAGTATTACTGTAATAAAATAAACGCATTAAATATTGTTAAAAACTAAATAAACAGTGTTAAACAGAACAATAATACTGCTATTAAAATGATTAAGGAATAAACCAAAGTGTGCTAATTATATAATTACATAATTACATAAGTCATAAGAACAAAGAAGTCTTCATTTGCAAATTTTCCACTCTTTTGAAATTTGAGAATATCTGT
>JAQGAU010001986.1:0-17033 GCA_034698045.1 Paramacrobiotus richtersi | reverse complement strand
TTACTCCGCGGCTTGCGAGATGATATGGGAATGGACTGCATCAACAGCTACAACTTCGCGGTCTGTGGGGAGACTGGAAACGGCAAGTCCTCCTTGATCAACGCATTATGTGGCTTTAAAGAAGGTGACCCGGATGCATCAGCCGTGGGCCACTATGGCGTGGGGACCACTCAGGCCCGTGCTTATAAACCAAGCAAAATCCCATATGCTGCCATTTGGGATATGCCTGGTACCAATCATGAAAATAACCCCATGGCCACTTACTTCAACGATCAACGACTGGCCGCTTTTGATATTTTGTTAATTGTCAGCGATGCCAACCGTTTCACTGAAATTGACGGCAGATTGGCCAAGCGAGCGCAGCGGGTGGGTGTGCCTGTTATTTTTGTGCGGACCAAAGCAGATAAGGATGTGGATGAAGAACTTAAAAAGGCTAAACGTGCGGGCGCGGAAATCACGGAGACTAAAGCGCAGATTGCGGCTCGCATAAAGAAAAGCATAAAGAACGCGGTGATACCCGAACTGGACAAACTTGGCTTGTCAGCGAACCTGTTCGTTGTCGTTTCAGCGTTTGGGTTAAGCGGCGATAATGCGGATTACCCACCGATGGACGAGACGCAACTCTTGGATCGCCTTGAAGCTCTAGCACTTTCCCGTCGAAAGTAGTATATTCCAGTACGAAAACTTGGTGTGAGTTTGTTCCTTTGACGAGTATTTTTGGCTGGGTTGTCGGTTCTGCTCGAAATTTTTCGGGTGGTATTGAGAAGCAAAAAATGTAGTATAGGTAGATGGTCATCATGGCGTACAGTGTTGTCTCCATATTATATACAGTACACTTCCAAATCGTACACACGTTCCATAATGTATTCGAATTTTTTAAGCGTATGAATGCCGTAATCTTAACACAGAAGGGAGTTTCCACAATGTACATTATTATATACCTACATACAACAAACACCTCCGACTGCCAACTTACGATTGCTTGAGATTGATATTCGGAATCGGCTCAGCAACATACTATCTCGGTGATCCGCTCTGTGCTAGTTAGGAATGAATTCAACAGACAAAACCGTCACTTTTATTATTTTTTTATGATATTTTCGTTCTTAAGTAGGATTTCTTACACGCAGCCACCTGGTTTGTAGGCAAAGCAGTACTCAAGGAATCATACATCAACGGCACACCAGCGAAAACGTTCAAAGGCGCCAATGGGGTGTCCCGTCGTTTAGTCGCTCACGTTTTCGTCCGCGACCGTCACTTCGTAGCGGTGCCGTTCAGTCGCCTAAACCAAGTTGTCCAAGGACATTTTGTCGACGAATCCATCTGGTAGTTTTCTATCTAATCGTACTGGAGAAGACTTCTCGGTGACCTGTTATCTGTGCAGTACCTGCACAGTATCTTACTAAGCTTTCCGCTTTCGATGTTCGCTGATCTCTCTTGCCTTGGCAGCAGAACTAACTATGTATTCTTTGTTATGCACCTATGCATGCGTCATTATAACCGATATTGATAGCCGCGCAAATACGCTTTACATTTACGATCAATGAAAAGCTACTGAAAACCGGCACATATGTTTTGATGCGATCCATCTTATGAATGTGCTCATAAGACTTAAGAACCTGTTACTGATCGATTATTTCAATTTTCCCCTGTGCATATAAGTTACTTGCACTCCCCACTTTTTTGTATACTCTCTTGTCTCTTGTTTTCTGGTTTATCTAAAATGGAATGCCCTTATAGTGTGCTATATAATGCAATAAGAGTTACGCCCCTTTTTTGCAAAACAGTTACTCTGACTGATCCATCCATTCGATCTTCAAAACCGATATATCATTTGAAAGCTCAGCAAACCTATATTTGCCATCACGACCAAAAAGCAGGGAAAACGAAGCCGTTGAGAAATAACAGGGGTTTCAGAGTTAACCAATGGGAAGCGAGCTTCATAGCGCAATTTTGCGCGGGGTCACCTAGTAGTGTGCTATTTAAATGTTATTTTTGTTCTGTTTAAATGGACTTTTGCTTATAGGAGCACTGATTCTGGCGTTTATGTTAACCATGACAGGATCTTTACAAACCTACTTGCGTAATTCAGGGAACATTTGCTTTATTCTGTAAAAAGGATTTCCGGACTGCAGTACAATCTTTGCAGTTATGGTTAGCCACTAGCATTTCTGTCGCCTCCATATGTGGCTTCAAGTCTCGATCACGTCATAGCGCAAAAATACTTGTAAAAGTACATAAAGTGCGAGTGACAGAAATGCGCTCTGCGTCAAATTACCACTAGGACAGCCGCGATGGGTGGTCTACGTATCTGCAGGAAAGGGTTTGAAATTACAGTTTGTTTTAATTTTGTCCAGCCTGAATTTGCGCTGTCCGAGCACATGTAACATCAATAAGCCTTCACCATACCACATGTACCGTAAGTAGTTCATGAAATTAGAAACCCGTTTTTTCTGAAACACGAAGCAAGGAAACAAAGAAAATCAAAAGAGTTAACGGAAATCCTTCCGAGATTTCCTGTGCATCTCTAAAATGAAGCCGAAAACTGACAGCCCAGTAGAGCAAAGGAACATTTGGAACAATCTGCTTAATCTAGGTAGCTGCAAAGTCGATGCTCTTCCTTGACTGATTGTGAGTGGACTAGGCTCTGAATACAGTCTGCCTTTGTTCGACATTGTCCCGTGAAGGCTGCTCAAGTGCCGCGGAATTCCACCTTGTGTTAGCATCATCATCCTACAAAATATTGAAAAGTTGTTGATTTTTGAACAAAAGCTCGACTTCATCACCTCATGCTGAAAGTTTTGGTAAGCTTGCTCTTCACTGGCAGTTGAAACACCGAAATCCAGCGATACATTCCCAGATCAAACGCCGGAATGATATTCCTGTACAGACAAGCGGCATTGTCGGCGTTTGTGCACACGACCGCGCTTTTACGCTGTGGCGATTCAACTACGATATCCATCAGACGTGCGTCGGAAGTAGTGTTGATTTCTATACGTTTAGATTTCAAATCACTCAGCGATGGAGGATCGAAGATATCGGTCGGGCGTGACATGATATGGAAATCGGACTTGATGAAGCTGCTTTGTGAGTCGAACGGCAGACTAGTGAAACTGGTGCTTAAACTGGCCGTTAAAGAGGTTGTTATAATCGTGGATATCACCAGTATCCAAAAGATCCAGGTCACCATTAAAAGATAGTATGATGTCGTTGGTACATGTCGAGGGAAACCTTCTGCAATGATTGAACTCATTGCGATACATACGTACCGAGATGAGGATACCATACCTTGATTGAAAGATATATAAATAACCTCCCAGTAACTGCGGAGTAAAGCTCTCCATGAAATATGTTTTGTGTGGCAAGCATCAGCTCGCCGAATGTAATCAAATGTGTAGATCATCCAAAATACAACAAAAGCAATCATAGAAATTAAAACAATCCCAGTCCAGGCGTTCACATCAAAGCTCTCCGCAATGCCATCCACAACGGAGGCCAGGGTGCTTTCTTTTACATGAGACTTGTGTAAGCCGAGTTGGTACGTGCGGGTTTGGAAGACCGGTATCATGTCATACTGGAGAAGTCTGTAGTTAGTGAAACTTAGTGGGCATACACTAATATTAGCCCGTCCGTTTTGTACGTCTTGTGGAGCACCGTTTATACTAGAGCGGAAAAGCCTTGGATCTTTATCGGACACCAGTACGTACCTGCAAAACAGCAGCGCAGTTTTGATAAAATGATATTCTGCTCATTTTCAGCCGGCTGATGTTAAAGTTTACTTATTATCGATGGTAGAGGCAATTTCTCTTAACAGCGAAATGGATAATCCACAAAAGCAGGATGATCCAACTGGAGATTCGTATGCGTAGGGGACATTTTCGTTTATGCTGACTACTAATGTATTTTTCGCGGCAGTTTGTGGATTTCTGCATACGCGATAAAATTTGTCGCAATGAGCGAAATTAGCCATGGCAGTTTAAGACTTTACAACAGATGCGAGCCAAGAAAGAAGTTAACATCAGAAAATAATATTTCAGCATATTGTCGACAACTGCTTTGTCTCCGCATAATTGGGGATAACTACGGCAGCTCCGGTGTTATAGCATCTTAGCATTCTGACTGCTGCGTATACAAACTACTGTCACTGACACACTATGTAAAATAATTCCATCGGGGTTGGCGCACTTGACAATAGTCACCAGCACTTATAGAGAGTCGTGATTGTTTGGTTTGAGATGGTGAATAAATAAGGACATTGTTGACATTCTTACTTTTGCCGTAAAGATACATGCCCGTAGCTGGTCTTTCTGTCATTCTACCAAGCGGAAGAAGATTTCAATCGATGCTGCCTGTCTCTGCGTACAGGTGCCTTTCTTTTCTTGTACCACCGGTATTAAATACCGGTACCGGTATTTTTCTTTTTTTCGATGTTCTTACATACACAGCGTTTAATAATGATACAAATGCGAGCTGAAAGTTGTAGAAAAGTTAAATTAGTGGAAGCAAAACGCTGGTGACCCGTCTTCTACTCAAATGCCACGATATCCGTGCAGATTGTGCAGTCACAGAATCCCAGTACGCAAACCTGGAAACTGATGATTTTTTCGTTCATTCAGCGGTGGGGAATGTGGACAGTTAGTCCGGTCGAGTCTATAATCGCTGACTAAAGCTCAAGTGACTCCGCTTGAGCTATGGGTAGCGGGAATGTGTAAAAGGCGACGAAAATTAATGACTTACTTTCAAAACCCAGGCACCGAAACAAACAGTTAGCCAGAATTGAGATTTCAGCAGAGACCTGCATCATTACGAAGTTTTGAGTGCCTCTAAGTTGCCCTGCTTTTAATGAACAATCATTCCTAATTAGGTACATATCAGTTCTACAGTTCTACTATAACTTTTTATTCTGTCAACAGAATCGGTCAGCAGTCAGAAGTAAACTAAATAAACTGTCTGGACGGAAACGAACTGAAAATTGTGCGCAATTGCGCCGCTGACTCAGCAGTGCTGTCAGTGTTGGCTGCGCGTGAGTCACGCGGCGTGACTATGCTACGTGCAGACTGTCAGTTCGGGCTTAATCAAGGCTTGATCATTTTTGCTGTTTCCACTTTCATTCGCTGAACACTGTTAAATGTTTATTGAATTTCCTCTTTTCAAACCTTTCTGAATAACTTGGAAATTTGAAATGTCGTTTCATAGTGGGGAATTTGCCTGGAATAATGTAGATGTTCGTGGAGATGACGGATTGCTTCACAGTGGCCGCGTGGTTGATGTTCCACTGGCGGGCACTGCTCGGCTTTTGGCGTACGTTATGGCCGAGCAGGGGCTGCCGGCGGTTGAAAGGGTGTTGGTGGCCAGAAATTGGCATCTTCATGATTACACTTCAAATCCGATCAAGACCTTGTACGACGCTCTGATGTCATTGGCAGCCGTCTGTCAGTGGGTTAGTTTGAAGAACGCTAGAATTAATGTGGAACTGGTACCACCACCACCACATTACCCGGATGACGAATCCGACGAGAATCAATTCATAATTGTGCGGTTCTCTAACCAACGGATTACGCGTCAACTGACCGTTGAGGATTTCTGGACCTTGCTGAACAATAGGGTTGGCAAGTTGAGCACTGAGGATGTCAACCACTTGACAGAATGGATCACGCGTCGGTCGTCACGCGAAAGCATCGCTCGGGTGAGAAAAAATGCTTTCCCAAGTGAAGAACTGTATTCTTTATTTAACGACATCTTAATATGAAGAGTAAGACGCTATTCATTGCCCAGTTTCTTCGTACAACATCGCGGTCAGATAGCCGCAATCTCGCGTATACAAGACTACATTAACGGTGGGACCATTGATCACACACACAACTAATGTAAAGCGGCACTGTTCGATTTTGCCCATGAGGCACGGTGCTGATTTACATTCAAGGTGAACTGCAGCGAATGTTACATCCTTGCAGATTCTCAACATGACCCAAGCCATGGATCCCCGAGATGGCGTGCGCGACCGCGGAATCTGTTTTTCTGGTGAGGACAACGGTGGGCTGGACGGTGTCGATGTTAGACATCTGACGAAGCTCAGTGTGCATGCGTTGTATCAGCTTTTGAAGCCGGACGATCCTTGGGACTTTGCCCCACGTTCGCTGACGATTTTGGAGGTTGATTAAACAGCTCCTCTTTGTGCAATGGTTGCTCTGCTAGAGAAGGAGTACTTACTTATGCACCTGAATAATTAATGGTAATTATAAGCGTGATGATCTTTGGTTTGTTCTTGGGGAGTTCTTGGGAACGTTTTTCGACTGATAGCCTGACAGGACAGGACTCAAGAGTCAAGACAGATCTAATAAGATTTTTGTTGTACTGTGTGTCGTTTTGTTTATTACCGCGATCCAGAGACTTCGGACTACGGGCGTTGTGCGATTCTTGCCCAACACGTATGGCGGTTATTGTGCCGAGTATGTGTAAATACATTAAATTGCTACTGCGAAGTACAAAGGCATTTTTGGGAAAATAAAAAAACAACAGGAAATAGTATCGAACATTTTAGCGGAAACACTTGCGAGCTTCCTTGCGTATCTCAAAGATAAAACAGCAAAACGAAAGACCGATACAGCAAAGGTACATCTGGAACGTTCTGCTTAACCTGGGTAGCAGTAAGGTCAACGCTGTGCCCTTACTGACTCGGTGACGCTCTAAATACAGCCTGCCTTTGTACGACATTATCCTGTGAATGTCGATCAAGTGCCGAGGAATTCCGCCCTGTGCTAGCGCCATCATCCTGTAAAAATCAGTATTGAAAAATTGTCCATTATCGAAATAAATATCATCTTCATCACCTCATGCTGAAAGTTTTGGTAAGGTTGCTTTGCACTGGCAGCTGAAACACCGAAATCCAGCGATACAATCCCAGATCGAACGCCGGAATAATCTCCCTATACAAACAAGCGGCGTTGTCGGCGTTTGTACAAACCACCGCGCTCTTGACTTGTGGTGATTCAACTGCGATATCCATTAGACGCGCATCGGAAGTTGTGTTTATTTCTGTGCGCTTAGATTTCAAATCACTCAGCGATGGAGGATCGAAAATGTCTGTCGGGCGTGACATGATTTGGTAACCAGACTTTAGGAAACTGCTGTGTGAGTCAAACGGCAGACTGGTGAAACTGGTGCTTAAACTGGCCGTTAATGAAGTTGTCATAATCGTGGATATTACTAGTATCCAAAAGATCCAGGTCAGCATTAAAAAATAGTATGATATCGCAGGTACACGTCGTGGCAAATCCTCTGCAAAGATTCAATCCCATTGCGCTACAAAGATTTCGAAAACTAGGGTGACATACCTTGATTGAAAGACACATAGATGACCTCCCAATAAGTTCGAAGGAAAGCTCTCCACGAAACGTGTTGCTTGTGATTAACATTAGCTTGTCGAATGTAATCGAATGTGTAGATCATCCAAAATACACCAAAAGAAAGCATGGAAATCAGAACAATCCCAGTCCAGGCGTTCGTATTAAAACTCTCAGCGATCCCATCCAGAACAGAGGCCAGGGTGTTTTCTTTCACATGAGACTTGTGTAACCCAAGTTGGTACGTGCGGGTTTGGAAAACTGGAATCATGTCGTACTGAAGAAGTCTGTAGTTGGTAAAGCTTAATGGACAAACGCTAATATTAGCTAATCCGGTCTGTACGTCCTCCGGAGCACCGTTCATAGTAGAGCGGAATATCCATGGATCTTTATCGGACACCAGTACATACCTGAAAAGTAACAGCGCAGTTTTCAAGCGAGCGCAGCGAGCGTTTTTTAAGCTGCTGCACCCCAGTTTGGTTCCTGTAACGAGGGAATCGCGCCAGTTCTCTGACGAAATGCAGTGCCAGTTCTCTGACGTAATACCGCTAAAGAATACCGAGCCAGATAGTACCGAACCGAAACCGTTCGACCAGGTCTCTGCTCCAAAGTACAGCACTTGGGCACCTCGAGGTTCTGGGCACTCCATTTAAAATACAGCACTTGGGCACTTCGAGGTCCTGGGTACGCTATTTAACATAGAAGTGAATGGGCAAAGTTGGGCTCCTGTAACGCAAGAACCGGAGTGCCCAAATACTTCGGGTACTTGGGTTCTCAAGTACGCTGTTTAACATAGAAGTCAATGGGCAAAGTTGGGCTCCTGTAACGCAAGAACCGGAGTACCCGAGTACTACGGGTACTTGGGTTCTCGGGTACCCCGTTTAACATAGAAGTCAATGGGCAAAGTTGGGCTACTGTAACGCAAGAACCGGAGTACCCGAGTACTACGGGTACTTGGGTTCTCGGGTACGCTGTTTAACATAGAAGTCAATGGGCAAAGTTGGGTTCCTGTAACGCAAGAACCGGAGTAGCCGAGTACTTCGGGCTCTTGGGTTCTCAGGTACCCTGTTTAACATAGAAGTGAATGGGCAAAGTTGGGCTCCTGTAACGCAAGAACCGGAGTACCCGAGTACTACTGGTACTTCGGGGTCCTTAGTATCCCGCAAAACATAGAAGTGAATGAGCAAAGTTGGGCTCCTGTAACGCAAGAACTGGAGTACCCGAGTACTACCGGCACTTGGGTTCTCGGGTACGCTGTTTAACATAAAAGTCAATGGGCAAAGTTGGGCTCTTGTAACGCAAGAACCGGAGTACCCGAGTACTACGGGTACTTGGGTTCTCGGGTACGCTGTTTAACATAGAAGTGAATGGGCAAAGTTGGGCTCCTGTAACGCAAGAACCGGAGTACCCGAGTACTTCGGGTACTTGGGTTCTCGGGTACGCTGTTTAACATAGAAGTCAATGGGCAAAGTTGGGCTCCTGTAACGCAAGAACCGGAGTACCCGAGTACTTCGGGCTCTTGGGTTCTCAGGTACCCCGTTTAACATAGAAGTGAATAGGCAAAGTTGGGCTCCTGTGGCGCAAGAACCGGAGTACTCGAGTACTTCGGGCTCTTGGGTTCTCGGGTACCCCGTTTAACATAAAAGTGAATCGGCAAAGTTGGGCTCCTGTAACGCAAGAACCGGAGTACCCGAGCACGTCGGGCTCTTGGGTTCCCGGGTACCCCGTTTAAAATAGAAGTGAATGGGCAAAGTTGGGCTCCTGTATTGCAAGAACCGGAGTACCCAAGTAGTTCAGGCTCCTGGGTTCTCGTGTACACTGTTTAACGGAGAAGTAAATCGACAAAGTTGGGCTCCTGTAACGCAAGAACCGGAGTACTTCGGGTACTTGAGTACTCATTTTTGAGTGTGCCGTGTTTTAAATTCATAGTGCGTGATCAGTACGTGTTTTAAATGTTAATGTACCGCACTCAGTATTTCACAGCTGATTGTACATACTCTGTCCTTTAGAATTTGATAGCAGCGGGCTAAGCCTTTGAGATTTTATGGTACCGTACGCCGGGCCGATATGGTACCGTATCCGACCGATGATCGCGGTTCAGTACACACTGTGATAGTACGTACTGTCCGGCTGAGTGCATGCACTGTCAAATTAACAGACTGACAACGGAAGGGACATTTTTGAGACTCCGAATTCAGAAAAACTCCAAACTTTGTATGTAGACAAAGGGCAACTAACTGAATATCAAAAAAACAGTTTCGGCTGCTGGCAAGCAGTTGGTCTTTTGAGGCCAAGTTCGCAGTGGAAAGTCAAGAAACAGTTTGTAGCCAATCGTGTAGAGAAAACGTTCCTCTACAGGAATACGCTAACAGAAAAGTTCAGTTATTTTTTTTAAAAAAAGGAGCACAGTTAAATGTAAGGTGTGGTCAGGAAGGGACAGTGTCCTCAACAGATGAATATCTGACTGCGTTGCTTTTGTTTTCGCTCGCATGTAGCACAGCCGGTATACTTGTATTGTTAAGCGACTCCAGCCTGTAATGAAGAGAGCAAACAAGCGTGCGAGAGCAGTGATGCAGCGGCCTCTGTCTTTGTCCAGCAAGTGAAACAGCCGGTTTGCCGCTTCTTACATATGGCTCCAGCTGTATCGTCTCCGTAGCGGCACTGCAGCCGTCATTTCGCTCCAACTTTGAGCGCGTGCCGTGTGAAATCACGTTTAATTTTATAAGAATTCACCACCATAATTATAGGTAAGATAAGCAAAACATTGCTAAATTAATGACGCCACATGATAACCTTATCGCACATAGGAAATCGCGACATGATCGTAACAGCGGCTACAGCAGGCAAAAACGGTTAAGGCTTAGGCCGTTACCCCACTGTCCCTCCTGCATGGTTTTTGATTTTTAACTTTTTTGAATGAACGTGTTTTGAAAAATCGTATGTGCGCTAAGGTTGTCTTAACCTTACGGACATGATAGCGTGTTAGTAAAATTTTTTGCCTCAGCGAATGTCGGAATAATTCAACTTCAAATTTTTGACTTTAAACTGGTGTTGTAATTGAAGTTCAATAATTAAAAATAAACTGATTCAGGTATGTTTTAAAACATTCATTTCTGCATCTGTTGATGTTGATTGGGCAGCTTGAAACTGTGAAGTATTGATGCAGCAAACTCGGCCGCAAATCGACCGAACCACTGGGAACTTGCCCTTGAGGGCCAATTCCCGTAGACAATTGTATGTTATATGCTCTAATAATATGCAGTACATGCTGTGCAACCATAGGCCATAATTGACTGTCAGCTTCGATTCCTTCCGACCAGATACCGCTTAGCCGACCAAATGTGAAAAAACTAAAATTCGAACAATCAGAAACTAATAAACGGTGAGAGCTGTTTATTTCCATCCTTAGTTAGCTGTCCTGTGTCCACATCGAGGATTTGGAATTTTTCTGATTTTGGGCCCAAAAAACCTCCGCTATGAGCATAAAAATTTTGCAACTAACCACTTTTAGTCTCGACGAAACAAATCGGGTAGTCTGTTGTTAGCTTTCTAATAAAGGAACATTCCCCGAATTTTCAGAAGGAATTATTTTAAGAGCTCTGAAGCGTCAGAAATACGGCTTGAATTTGTGACTGCATTATTTTCAGTTCTGTTCTCTTGGACACGTACTGTACCGCCAGGTTAAAATAAGGTACATGACTTTCATGATTTCCTTTTCATACTTTCCTTTAGGTACTCCAGTATTTTTTAAAAGCTGAGACAGAACTGTCAGATTCAAATGCCGTACTGTCAGATGCTAAAGGTCGTATACTGACGGTACGTATTGAAAACGTTATATGGTTTGCTTATTTGAATTACGCACATCACCCGCCATTTATGTGCTACGCATATGGTTTAATTTTACTATGCACCAATTTCACTGCCTCGTAATCGTAATAGTCGGTGTCCGTAATCGAAAAACGAAATTACACGCGCGCTCGCTTGATATTAAGGGCGAACAGAGAGAGAACTTCGCTAGTAGCATCATAGTGCCTAATTTGCAAAGCCCATACTCCTTCTCGTTACTCAACAAGTTTAAATTTATAGTTTTCCGTTTATTTATTTAATCGACAATTTATTAATTTTCGTCTACAGCAATCCTTGCAGCAAACAAAAACAAACAAAATTCGAAAATTCGATTGAAAAGCATAGATAAAGAAATAGGGTAACTTCGATTACGAGTACTAAAAATAAGTAAATCACGACAAAATCTTTTATTTTTAAATATTCTCCAATTTAGAATTTGAAAAAAATATTTAGAATAACGTAGTACGCCTTTTTTTTATTTATTTCTTATTATGAGCTTCAAGTAAACAAGGCAAGCAGGATGTGAGCCACTGCACTACGAGCACCGTCATACACGAACGACCAGCAGCTGTCTCATCACAGATTATCCGCGGAGAAAATTTAACTTAAAACGGTAAAAAACCGGTAAACGATAAAAAAAGGAACTAAACGACCGAATCCAACGAAGCTAACAAATCCGGCGAAAGATTACGGAAAACCTTTCGCAACCGTCAAAGGAAATAAACAAGGAAGAACGATATACAAAGTCCATTTTAATATTAAATTAATAATATTATTCTGTAGAAATACATACTGCAAATACAGAAAAAGATTAAAAGTTGAAAATTTTTCAAAAACATTGGATAAGCATTCACAAGAGTTCAGTAAAACATATGATTTAACATGTCTATTTTACACGATAATTTAATATAACTTATATTTATTAATAAAATAATAAATCTATTTATTTTAAATGTAAATATAGAAAAAATAATTCAAAATGAAAATTATTCGGAAAAATTTAATAAAATTTAATAAAACTTACCTGTTCACAAAAAATTCAGATACGAAAATAACTTAAAAAGTCTATTTTACACAAAAATTTTAATTATAAAACTGCACTTTTTAGAAATTATTAACATGCTCGATGTCAGACCTGTGATAACTTGAACCGCCGTGGGCGCAATCGCAAATCAAACTCCCGTTCCTCCTCTTCCACCTGCCGTTTGGCCTCCTCCTCCAGCCGTTGAATCAGCACCTGCAGATTATTAATCGTCCCTTTCGATAGCGGTGGATTCCGCTCAAAATCATCCACAATCTCTGAGCCGGCCGCTTCCAAATCGTCAATCAAATTCTCCACGGATTTCCACGTAGCTTCATCAATCCCGGCCACATCCATCGCGCTGTGCACCTGCTCCCGCATCTCCGCCGTTTTCAGGCCCTGCGCCTCCAGGAAGTTGATTAAGCTTTTGATGGAATCCGTCAGTCCAGTTGATGACCTTTTCAAATTTAAATTATAATTAAAATCAAAAATTACAACAAAATTTAAATAAAAGTTACATTGAAGTTAAATTCAGAATTAGATATCCGATAAATTAAAAGGTGAAAACTTACAGATTACCAAAATCAACAGTAAATAAAATTAAAGTTTTAATTTGTCAAAAACATAAACAGAGTAATGTCGGCCAAACGCGTATACCCGACGCAAAAAAAACTTACGAAATAATACGATGCAGAACAAAAACGCAAAATACGTTGTTATTTCACAGAAACGTTTCAATGATCTGTGGATATTGTTTTCATTTTTAGTTGTGATTTTTAAAAAGATTCTGATTTTTTTATCTGCTATACCGAATCAGGCTTGTTTTTAAAAGTTCGCTTTCGGTTGCATTCAGCCGGTCAGAGGACAGCCGGTCAGAGTTAGTTATGAGCCACTGCACTACGATTACCGGCATGTTACACTATCGCGAAAAACTGCACAAGAATCAAATAACTGCAATCAAAAAGCACTAATAAAACTCATAATACCAGAATAATTTAAAACAAATTAGAAGGGCACTACGAAACTGCTCTATGTAAACAAAAATAGTAGCAAAAGGAACAACCACACAAAATTTGAATTATAAGGACGAATTCACCAAAGCCCTTGCGGAAAAATCGATTTAAAATTAACTAAAAATAATAAACAACAAATAAAATTAAAAACAGACGAGATCAACAATAACACAAAATTTAAAATAATAATAAAATTTTAAAAATAATTAATCTAACCAAATAATCTAACATAAATTAATCTAACATGAAAATTAATCTAAACATAATTAATGTACCATAATCAAAATAAAAATCCTTAAAACAAATCACTGACAAGAAAGGAACACCGGTACCTTTTGCCAACGTCAATCCCCGAGTGTACCGACTCGGCCAGCTTGACCAGCCCATCAACCAGCTGTTGCGCGTAGTCGGACACATTAAAACTCGGCGCATAATCCAGAGAATCCTTGTAATCTGCCCCCATGTCCATATCGCTGGCGGAGGGTCCGATGACCGGGATGATGACCTTTGGGACGTGCAGGAAGGAGGAGGCGGTCGGGGGGAGAGAGGCGGGATGGCCCGGGTCGTTTAGCAGGGAGTTGACGATGTTTCGGGCGGTTGACAGGAGATCCATGGTCGAGGAGGCGGATGTGTGGAGGGAGGCGGCAGGCGCCTCGAGAAGGCCGTAGGGACCTGTTAACAAAATAAACAAATGGTTCGATTTACGTTGACCTTTAACAATAATTACATTATCTTCTGTATCCATTTCGTTATATATTAGTGGATTTTTTCCGTCTGATTTTATTTTTTTATTGGATTTTTTTAATCTTTTTTGGTTCTAAGTTTTACCGTTTTAAGCTGCTTAGTTGTACGTTCCTTCAGAATTATGATTTTAATAATTTTATAAATTTAAACTGTAATTTGTCTGATTTTATTTTTTTGCATATTTTTTTGGTTCTAAATTTACTGTATAAAGTTTAAACTTTAAACTGCTTAGTTTTGCGTTTCTTGAGAATTATAATTTTAATACATATTTTTTTGTATTTTTTTAATTCCTTTTTTTGATTTTAAGTTTTACTGTTTTACTGCTTTGTTTTACATTCCTTGAGAATTATAATGTTAATAATTTTATAAGTTTAAACTGTAATTTCTCAAGATCATTAGGAACCGGTCCGTTGACAAATTATGATGAAAATTAACAGTACAGATAGAAAACTGTGTGCTTTATCTAACGGGGAAAAAGGGTTTAAATATTCCCAATAAATAAGCTAATTATTATTCCATGCCTGTAAATCTACACAGAAAAAACGCTTTAACCTACTGCATTTCGTAACAACTAAAACATTATAATATGCAAATTACAACATACGAAAAACTTGTCGATTTCGTACTGAACTCATTCAATGCGACATTTCTTCACACGTACCGGCTTCATCGTCGGGAAAGTCAATTTCCTCGATCGCCGCATCCAACAGCGCCTCAGCCGTCTCCACGGTCGTCCGGGCTGTGCTCTGCGTCGATTCGATCAAATCGTCGACAATCACTTCAGCCGTCTCCAGCGTTGTGCGTTCCTGGCGGATTTCGGCTACTTGTGCACCTTGGACAATCGCCTCCACAGTGTCCTGCGCAATTTCCACTGTACCCCTTTCTTCCTGGATTTCCACGCCATCCACAATGCCCTCGACGATCTCTTGCGCTGCGGCAACGGTTCCGCGTCCCTCCTGCAACCGAAAACATTCGTAGACATGATGTGAGTTGTAGGGCTTGAAAATGCGATCCCAGTGGCACAGTCAATATGGACCAGTTTTCAGGACACAACGGATGGAAATACATTCAGTTAAATTTGTAGCACCTCTACTCACGTCATCCGTTACTGTTTTATTTAGCGACCACTGGAATTGTGCGAACTTTTACTCACTATTCTGTTAGCTTTAACTGAGCTTTTAGTTAGTTCCGTTAGTTTAAAGAAATTCAAAAAAATTTCTTCGCTTTAAGAATTACATTATAGAAGGGGGGGGGGTTACATTAAGGGTTACATTAAGGGGGTTACATTAATTATTAATGAATTATGAAATGTTTACTGTTAAAACCTTCCTCCTTTTTTTGTTAATTTCGGAGCTTAGATAATATCACATAATAATTTACTTATCAATTTATAATTATCAATAACTAGCTCGCAATGTTTAGTTAACCGGCATCCAACTGACTTATTTATTTTGATTGTTTTATATTAAATCATATTTATATTTAATTTTTATTAAACGTTTTCTCTAATTTTTATTTATCATAATTTTATTATAATTTATTTTGACATTCACTCAACTGTTTCTTCCCGCAGCAGCGCTCCCCGGTATAGCTCCTCCACCAGATCGGTAATAAACATCTCCGACGACTGCGACAGCTTCCCGGACGATTTCCGCTCCGGTTCGGCGAAACTGGGCGCCGACCGCCGCGGACCGTACACCGGGTCATCGGAGGTACGGCCGCCGATATCCACGTCATTATCGGCATACTGGGCGGCCAGCCGGTCGACCGGTGTCAGTTTCCTGAAGCGATGGAAGATGTCCGTCTGGTAGTGATGATGCAGGTACTCCCAGTCAACGTTGGCGGTGGTCAGGGCTAAAAATCCACGGATTTGATCCCGTCTATCCTAACAACCACCTTTCCCGTATCAATAGGTTCCACAATACAATTGTACAAATACCGCATATTAAAAAAGTGGGAAGTAGAAGTACACAGCCATAGTTAGCACGGCAAGCCATCAGTTTTGAAGACCAGGACAGCTATGTAGTCATTACACTACGTTTTCCACTGCATACACGGGATGTTCTTACGTATGCGGTTTTATGAGTTGGACACTTATACCATCAATGCGATCGATATTTATACTTACTAGTTACTTCTGATCTATTATGCCGCAACACATTCTGATATCATTAATCCACGTTTTGCTCATTATTTTCAATTTGTTTTTGCTAATTAAAAAAATTACAATCATAAATAAGTATTTTTCGTCCGCCATTAGTTTAGTAATTAAGATAATATCTGGTTAATTAAATAATAGTAGTAGTAGTAATAGTAGTAATAGTAGATAACACGATTTTTAAATAATAAATAATAATGGATTTAAACAACTGAAATAATATTGATAATAAATAACAGATAATAATAAATAACTCAAAGTTCCCGACATCTTTGCAAATTCAAAAACAATAGTACAGCAATCTGAAAATGAATTTCTAAAATGTCGATTTCGTAAAAAGTTAAATTTACGTAACTTTGTATCAAAATTAAAGAATCGATCAAATTAAATCAAATAAAGAAAGAGTCAAATGAATTAAATAACAAAAAAACAGCTTACAATACATTATTATACGTTTTCATCTATAAGCAGATTTCCATAATAAATCTCAACACTTTCGTCATCAAAAAAAATGCAACTAGAAATTCTGAACCATCATCACCACTCACCTGAACCACCAAACACTTCGTATCCTTACTCCCGACACTCCCCCGAACAATCTTCTCCAGCCAATCCACCCCGACCTCCCGCTTCACCTTCTCATGTACCCCCGCAAACCACCCGACCACCTTTCCCACATCCTCTCCCCCCGCCTCCCTGATCTCCACCCCTGGATAAACATACTCCTTCCGACACACACTGACACAAACAACACACTCCCCATCGGTATACCGGATCCACCCCGGGAACCACTTCTCGTACACACAATCCGGCTGGTCCTCAGTAGCCACCAGACAGTAGTCCAGTTCGGGGTGCAGGTGGAAGAGGACGGTGAGGGCTTCCTGGAGGGATGACTGGTAGGTGGCTGG
>JAQGAU010001985.1:0-17037 GCA_034698045.1 Paramacrobiotus richtersi | reverse complement strand
TGGTGGACGTGCGGGATCTCCGAGGGCTGGGAGGCGGCCAGCTGGCCGTTGTTGTCATCCGTCAGACGCCACTGATTGGCCTTTAATGTGAATTCCTCCAGTGCCTGTCCATTTATTTTCATTACGGATAAGGATGAAAAAGAATGCGCTAATGGTCACTGGTGACGCGACCTATTTTTCTCATTTAGGGAAAAATGACAAATATTTTAATTAGAAAAAATTTGGCCATTAGAAACCGATTCAGATGCTGCTCGAAAATAAGATGTAGAAGTTTAATTAATCCTTAACTTTTCTTCCATTACTCGTAACATTACTTGTACTTATAACAATTACTTGTAACGTAAAAAAAGCAATATAAAATATAATACAATAACAATCAAACATAATAAAATCTTTAATTAGGACAATTTCACCATTAAAATCCGATTGAACTGCTGTTCTGTTCAAAACAAGTCTGAAGAATTTTGTTAATCTCCCGTTTTCTTTCAGATTTTTTCCAATTTCCTAGTAGACATATTATTCCCACTGTCAAAAACTTATGAGAACAATCCAAAAATCCATCATACGGTACCAATTTATTCGTCACGGGGCAAAAGTTAGAATCTTAAATTGTGTTTATTCGAGGAAAGGCCTTCAAAAAGTCTTTAATTTCATCTAATCCACCAATAAATAACTGTCAAAGCAGTTAGATTTATTATTGTATTGCTAAACACAAACACAAATTACACAATTATATTAATCATTTAGTATAATAATTTTTAGAAATAATGTCAATTTTCATAAGGGCACCTATTTTCTTTAAAAATCCTCAACAACGCAACGTTGTTATCCCTTCCTACCGATTGTCCAATTATCCATTAATTGCTGATTTGTGCAACAAAAGCGTTTTAAAATTTATTAACCATTCCTGTTTCATATAGTCGCGTAAACGGCAAACTTCTTATCTACAATTTTATCGATCGTCGAAAAAAGATACAGACAAGTTTTAAACAAACGTCATTGCAATGGAAAATGGAGATATACCATAAGGAATCGATAAATCTGGACAGCACAAGGATAAACACAAGAAAAATCTGGAAATAATAATTACAATATCACAAAATTAGTTAACGACATTACTGCAAAATCAAAAAATCGTATAAAAATTCAAAAAAATTATTCTAATCAAAACGGGAATTACTGGATGCCTGCCAAAATTCGGGGTTTTTAACAATGACATTTTCATCCACTTCCCATGTCGAATGCGGCGCTCTCTTACCTGTTCTTCAGGGGGAGTTAGCGACATGGAGAACGTGCTGGAGATTAGATCGGGCTCGTGGCTCTGACGATTATCCGCGCTCTTATGGTGCGCCATCTTCACAATGCATACAATTCCTTCAGTCGAAAAACAACAGCCAACGAAACAACGGACACACCACTCAAATCGATTCGCATTCACTGCATCACACTGCTAACGATTTGACCCAGATCAAACTTGTTGACAAAATACAAATCACTGCCAAAAACTCGGAAATATAACAATGGCACTCAAAAAAAACTCGGCTGGAGCGGTGCGCTACCTGTACACGTAAAAGCAACACTCTCACTTTTAATCATGCGCAAAGTGTTCCAGATATCAGACGTCGATTATTCGCAGAACAAACATATGTTTCCACCGAGTGGGAATGAAGAAGAAATCAATAAAGAGATAAATAACTATCGGGTTCCATAAATCAATATACAGACCCCAACTTTTTTGCTTGGCACAGCAGTAAAATTTCCTATGCCAGTAATAAATGTGGGGCAAAGTCTGTGGACCAACCCAGGCTACCAGCTGCCACACCTATGAAATCAATCGATATGATTGCGGAGGATGACCATTGGGTGATTAGATACCGGAGGCGGGTCCAGTGATAAAGCCACGCGGCGTGCGCTCAGCGTCGGCGCCTCAAGACTGCGGTCGTTGGAACTCAAAGCGGGCGAAATTCTCGCCTACGGGGATACTGTACGATTCAGCTATAAAGATGGCATGACGCCTACTGAAAATTACGTCCACTTCGTGAGAATCTCCTTGTTTTATCGCTGCAGCGATGATTAGAATAATGATGTGCACACTTTGAGATAAACCTTAATTTTTGGATTTTTGTGGATTTTTGTTAGTTTCTTGTAGTAGTTACGTAGTAAATACATTATTTTTAGGTTTTTTGTGAATAATTATCTGCTGCAACGAAATTTATCATGGCTTTCAGTTTTGGTGCCTGTGAATTGTAGAGATTTGGTGAATGTGAGCGACGTGGGAATTTTGCAAGATTTATGAGGTTTCTGACAGGATTTCGACGACAGAATCATGTTTCACCATCCGTGTGTTCGCTTATGCATCAACATTGCTAAATGGTTCCCGGTGGTTTTTATTAGTGCGGTGGTTGGATGGGCCTATTATGCTTACGTTTATGAGCTTTGTATCCGTAAGTGAAAAAGCACAATGCGCATTTTGTAAGTGGACATTTTTTCGTGATTTTTTCTATTTTTCTCCATTACGTGCCGTTATTAATCAGCTGAAAAAAATGAAAAAAATAAAAAATTGCGTGGTTTAATAAATTTTTGTGTTGTAGGGGAAATACAATCGGTGACAGAGAAAAGTAAGGTGGAATAAAAGTCGTTTACCGGAACAGGAAGAATTTATTAGTTTTATATCATTTTCAGCATTTTATATAATCGGTTTCCACATATGCTTCCTGCTCTTCTCGTGGTCATATTACCAGACTATTTTTACGAATGGAGGGGACATTCCTTCTCGTGTAAGTAAGGTTTTGGTTGGCTTAACTAATTTGCAGCATTCTCTGCTTTTTTACGTAGTAAATGATTTTTAAATTTATAAAACTTTAAAAAATGTTTTTTTTTATTTATACATTTAAATATTACTACATTTATTTTTTTGATGTTTTTTTCCCGAGTAACTGTAACAAAATAACAGTTACTCGATTTACTGGAATTTGAATACAAAGCAATTAAATTTATTTGGTTATTATTCTTTTAATTTAATTTTAGTTGCAGGATTAAATTAGTAAGTTTACTTTTTGTATAATTTTTTTCTCATGACTGTCACGTTAAGATGATGTAATCGATATTTAAATAAAAAAGCTTTATTTTGTTGTGCAGTTTTTTCTGTCGCCGACACAAATGGCCGAGCTGGATTCGGCACAAACGGCACGCGATCAGGAAACGGTCAAGAAACTATTAAATTCTTATGCGACGAATCTTCCGGTGCACACTAGAGGTTACAACCAAGGTAAATAATTAAAATTAATCAGCAATCATTTTATTTATAAACAAAAGAGGTTTTGTATAGACTTACAACAGACTGATTTATTTTGTTGTTTTCTGTGTGGTTAAATTTGATGGGAAATTATGGTGCGATAAGAATTGAGCAAAATTGTACTTTTCAGATGTTCGGTACTGCGAAAAATGTTTTCTCATCAAACCGGACCGAGCGCACCATTGTTCCGTTTGCGAAAAGTGAGAATTATTTTTTCTTTTTATGCATTAAATTTCTTATAGTTTTTGTTCTAATTTCGAAGTTAAAAACATTGTTTAATTTAGGTGCATTTTGAAAATGGATCATCACTGGTATGTTAATTGTTGTATATACATTTAATTACCTGATTAATCCATTTTTATTTTGCATATTTGGATTCGTTTAGTCCTTGGTAAGCTGAATTATTCGTGAAATTTTCTCGTTGAATTAGTAATATTTTTGTATTATTTAGGGTGAATAACTGCGTCTGTAAGTGATGATATATTTTTGATTGATGCCGAAATAATCTTGATTTTGTCTGAAATGTAGGCTTCAATAATTACAAATTTTTCGTGTTATTTCTGGGATACGCCACGGTACTGTGTTTGTACACGGCGTTAACGGATCTCCCGTATTTCATCAAATTCTGGAAGGTATGTCCGTGTATATTATTCAATTTTTCCACGTTATTTTTGTTATTAATTTCTATGATATGGTAGTTTAAAAAAATTCTGCTCATTGTCAATTATTTCACTAAATTAAGTACTGACAAGTAGGCAGTGATTGTTCGTTCACCGTCCCTGTTGCCACTGCTCTATGAAATGTTACGATACTGAAAAATTGTATTGCACATGCTGACTGTTGCTAGTTTCAAAACCTGACTTCCGTTTTCTCTGAATATTTCGTATTTAAATTATATACCAGGAAAGGATAACTTTTTCAACATTTTTGAGTGCTATTATGGTTAAAAAATTGACGATTTTGTTTTGGCCAGAAAGATTTTTCCTGATTTCGATTGTTTCTACGGGGTTTATAAATCAAGTGTTTTAACTGTTACGGATGATTTTTTACGTAATTGCTTGACGATGCTGTTGTACTTATTTATGTATTCATGATTATTTTTTTATTAATTATTTTTTATTCATAATTATATTTTATTTTGGGTTTTATATTATTTCCATTGTATTTTTATTGTTTGATACTGGTTATTATGGAAAACAAGCTGTAAATAGTTCGCCTGATTATGTTCGGTGTACTTTAGGATGAATTAACCGGCACCGGGAATCGTTTCCACATTTTATTCCTGTTTTTTGTCTCGGCCATGTTTATGATCAGTCTGGTATGTCGAAAATATTCCTTCCTTAACAATTTACATACTTCCTCATTTTCCGCATTGAATGTTGTAGATAACGCTGCTGGGCTATCACATTTTCTTGACGCTAGTGAATCGCAGTACAATCGGTGAGTTGATGAATTTGTAGTAAAATACACTGTAAAAATGCCTGTACGATGAAAAGAAACATTTGGAATGCGATTTTTAATATTGTAATAGATTTGGTAGATTTATGAGAGATTTTATTTGATTTTGGCAGAAAGCTACCGGTCCCCGATATTCGCCGGTGGAATCGATAAGAACGGCTTTCATTTGGGGCGCTGGAATAATTTCACGCAGATTTTCGGGGATAACTGGCTGGTGTGGTTTCTTCCCGTCTTTACCAGGTAAAAATCGCATGCTTGACGGAAAATTAAGATGTATTGAGATAAAACTGTAAAAATAAAAAACCTTGTAAATTCGGTAGATTTTTGTGATATTGTTTTGTCTGGTAACTATCAAATGTGATTTGCGTATGATTTACTGGTTCTGGAACTAAATTACTAGTCGTCGATATTTTGTATATGGCATTGAACATAGGGTGAGACAGATTCTTTCTTAAAAAAACCTTTTCTTCATATTTAATTTTCGGGATGAATTTGTGTCGCTGAAGACGCTGTACATGTTCTGGCAGTTTGCAGTGATCATGGCACATGCCATCATTCTACGACTTTTCATACACGAACATGAAATATTTTCGTGTATCGGTTGGTCACATTTCAGTTTATTAATAAATATTTGGTGATATTTATTTTTATCCAAATGAATTATTTTGACTATGTTATTCTAACTGATTATCTGATGGAAAAGTACAGATTATTATTGCGCACAACAGATTGATATGGTATTGCGTTTCATTGTCCGTATTACAATTCTACGATTATCTTTGGACAATATAAAAAAAAATTCATTTGCTTATAAACACAATACAAAGGAAATACAAACGGTATTCGTACATTTGAAAATGAGGAAGAGATACAACGCTGAACTGAGCCATATACTGCTTTTGAGGGGAGGTGCAAGCATCCATTACACTACGATTCTGTTGACTGTACACTGTGTACAGATGGCAAATGTCCAGTTGTATGCGTTGATTACAGTAAGGGCAATGGACTGGAGTACCCGGTACGGTCCGCCCGGGACACCGCCTACATTGCCCCGCCCAACGGGCATTCCACCCAGGCCCCGGGGCATCTGGCCCTGGACATTGCCCGGGAAACGGCGGTGCCGGTGGGATCCCGAGGGCGGTCGCTCCAGCCGAGTAACGGCGTGCATTCCGCACATTCCAATGGGTAAGAAACTGATTTTTCCGGCTTTTGTGTGCTACGTTGTTTGAATACTGTAGTCGGGTACATGTGATAGGGGGTCTTTTTGTGTGTTTATTATCGTGGAATTTTCTGGGGTATTTTTCTCCCCTTTTTTGCTCGCGATGGGATTTTGTTTAAGCGACTGCAGTTTGACTGCTGTGTGAAAACTTTCATTAAGCGGTAATTTTCTGGCATCTTTTTTTGAATTTTTCATGATGAGATAAAGAACGATATTGAGTTTATATAATTTTGAATTACATCTGATAAAGAGCACTGATTTGTTATATTTTTGTGAGAGAGAATTTACAAGACAGAAATTACGGAAAAATCCCAGATGTTTCCATCAGGATTGTATCCTGATTAACTAAAGGGAAAGAAACTACGAAAAGCTAAAAAATTCCATGTACAAAGCAAACATTTTTAATTAATAAAATTAATGAATATTTTTTTAAAATTTTTGTTAACAAGTTTTAGTGGTATTGTAAAATTATTACTAATTAAATTTTTTAATTTTAACAACTGTAAATAATTAAAAATCTTTAAATAATTAATAATTATTATTTTATTATTAAGTTTTAGTAGTATTTTAAAAGTATTTCTAATTAAATTTTTCATTTTTAATTTTAAATAATTAAAAATCTTTAAATAAAAATATTTTTTTCTATTCAGCGGTGGACACGGCTACCCTGTACCGGTCCGCCATCGCGAGGACGACCAGCGCAATCTCCTGGGTGCACAGCGTTGGCGGGATGACACGGCCGGTGAAACCAATCTGATCGCGCTGGACACTCCGGCGTATTCCAATCACAACCAACGCCAGTCGTATCCGCGCGACCAGCCCCGTCTGGTGCTCGTCAATGAGTAGTTGGAGTGTGATAGAATAACCTGGGCTTTATGGTTGTGTTTTATACAAAATGTTCGGTTTTTCATGTTTTATTTCTTACGCTTTCGGCATTGACCTTTCTGACTGGTCGAGCAGTTCGGTGGGCGTGTTTTGGTCGATGTTTTTATTTCCAGATTTGATAATGCACGGTGCAGCTAAACAGAGTATGACAGATGGAATAATAAAATGTACGGAAAAACTGAAGTGATACTGCTGTGAATCAGTGATACAGGAAAACATCTGAATGCGGCAGGCACGTACACTATAAGGGGGGGGTTTTTTTTAAAATCCTTCTCGTGAGTAGTTATTACATCCATGTGCTGTCATTAAATTACCTTCGATAACAGGAAACGAACAAGTACCACGAGACCTTTCCAAAACAGAGACGATGTTGATAACGGCTTTGTAAACGATCCATTACCAGAAAAAGATCAGAAAATCATGCCAAATCACACCGATATGCGGAGACGTTCTATACAGTACAGCGACAAGATCTCTAATCTCGTACACAAATTTTTCTTAACCTGGATTGCAGCGTTCAAGGAAGCCGAGTCATCGCTCAGTGGTGTTGATGGAAAGCCGGTCAAGATCTGAAACTGTCGTTTCCAACTCGGGTCGAGCCATTCGAATGAACTGTCGAATATCACCAACAGTGACCGGGTCACTGAATCGATGCACTATGCGAGATCCATCGGTCAAACGGATCTGTAGGTTTGTGGTAGGAAGAGAGCTGTCTGCTGCACGTACGTAGGTGGCTTTCGCCTTCTGTTCAGATGACTTCCGCTGATAAAGACCATCAAGGGAAAATAATACGAGAGCTCGCGTAGTGAAGGCAGAAGGAGGCTTGGTGAGAGAAACTACCCAATTGATCTGTCATGTTCAATTACAGCGGAAAATCCTGGATGACATTCTGGGACGCTAGTCGCCCAATTGGCTGAAACAACTGCCGCTAACTGACCTTCTATCCAGATTAATATTAAGTTTTAACTGTGTATGTAGTATAGTGGCGCAAAAATACTAATTTCATCACATTCTTTCCGTACACGTTGCGGATGAATATTCCCGCACTCAAGGCACATGCAAGCTGGCCATACAGTTTTCTTCGTGACTACATGGCGCTGATGGGCCTGAAATGGACCGATTATCTGGGCAAAGACAAAGCCAGCCCAGTCCAGCGGCATGTAACAACCCGCTAAACTGAGTTGCATTGACGTTGGAACGCTCCACCATCTCATACTCCAAGAACCGTTGTGAATCCAACAATTATAATGTCCGTATCCTAACCATGGTTGAAGCTGGTGACCTTTATCCTGAAACTTCCACAAGAGTTAGTAATCTTCAGTCTAACACGTTTGCTAAATATGACGGTAAAAAGAAAAAAGCAGTGTGCATTAGTTAGCCAGATTAATGTTTTTTTCCTTGTGATGATATCGATTTTTTCCTTGTGGTTGTTAAGCCATGTGTGGCAGTTTTGTTTATGGATTGTGATTACATATTATGTAGATGGATTGGACATGGTGGCATATTTTGGCATTGGACACTGCGTAAGGATTTCAAATTCTTTCCGGGAAGACGGGAAAAAATTCTGTCGCAAACGAATTGAATTGTTTTAATTTGTTTTCTTTAATTTTGATTTATTTTGTTTGTAACTATACATTACAAGTAGATAAGGTGCGCCAGTTCGTTGATTTTCCGTTAATCGAGTAAGCAGTTGATTGGCGAATGCCATCATACTACGACTTTTCCTATCCGAACAGGCAATATTTTCATTTCTCGGTTTGTCAGATTTCCTCGAAAATTCTCTAGGATAGCTGTGTACATATTTCAGATTCAAGCATCATTTGCAGAAAATTATGTAACCTGAATTAATGCAGTAGTGTGCGTTTCTCCATTGACACCCAAAACAAATCTGGAATTATAACGATTGTGTAACAGATAATTATTTATATGTACTTCTATTATTATTAATATTTTATATTATTTATTTTTGAGTAATCGTTTCTTACGTTTACAAGTTTAAATTTACAATTTAACTGCTGGATAACTGCTGTAATATTGTGATGAAATATTTTTTTGTTAGTATTTAGAAAAGCAGCCTTAGAAGCCTTACAATACTTATGTTTATGCATATATAAAGATCATATAAAAGGCTGGGTCGCACTTGCATACAGTATGCGACCCAGCCTTTTATATGAACACGTATGTCAGCCAAATAGAACAAAATCAAATAAAAATGGCTTCTAAATGGCTTCATCGAACGAGTATGTAAAAGGTCATGGAATTGTTGTGTATGTATATGAACACGTCTGTCAGCCAAATAGAACTAAATCGAATGAAATCGGCTTCAAAACGGCTTCATCGAACGAGTATGTAAAAGGTCATGGAATTGTAGTGTATATAGCGGACAGGAAGTTCTTGCATCTTCCCGCATCCGCGTGTGGTACAGCCTGCACTTATATATGGCACAGGAAATATTCATGCGAAAAGGTACATGGTACGGAAAGGACAAAATTTGTATTATTGTTGCGCAAATTGTGCTGTATATAGTGTACACACAGCTGAAAGTTAATAGTAATCGGGATATAGCATAACTCTTTCACTTTGTATGTATAAGCGAGAAGTCTGGGTAGTGATTGTTCATTCCTGCTGTGTTTGCTTTTGTTAGCGATTCTGACTTTCGGGTTAACTATTGATAACAAAGTGGGAAATGTAACAGCTGCGTATGCAGTAAAGTTTTGTTTCGATTTATTCCTTAATTAGCATTTTATTATATTGGTTGATATTTTTAGGCTTGATTATTTTAAATAATCTTTGTACTGCTTTGATTTATTTAACAGTTAGAACTGTATCTGAATCGTTCTTCACACTCGTTTACTTCAGTTTTGATCGATCGGCAATCGGCATGGTTTTCTTGTCAAGTCCTGTTAATTGGTCGAATTTCAGACGTTTTTCATGCAATTTAAGTTTTGAGTCTTTTTGTCCAGCGATTAGCAATCTGATTATAAAAGATCTGAAATCTTTCAATAATCGTAAATAATTCTACTGCACTAAGTATTGCAAGACTTGCGATAGAAGTAGGTGTTGTATTTACTTCCATTGTTGGGGTAGAAAAATGTGGGAACTACCCGGTGAACTGCGGTAGACCATGTATTTTTGGGTATATACAGTGTTATTTTTTTTGCGTAGCCATGTTTGTCGCTATCCTGGCTCTGAACAGCGGGCAAACTCCTTCCAGGAGAGGCTAATGAATCCTCAGAACATAAGCACATTATGTTGATTTGTTAGCGTCTCCTGAAAGGAGTTCGGCATCGAATGCTAAGGGATCAGGCGGAAACGATCTCGCAACTAGGCAAGGATTCCGGAGAAATGAAAGAGCTGATTCGGAAAACCAATGAATTGTTGCGGTGTTATAAATTATATATTCAGCTACAAGGAGAACTCCAAGACGAAATGATTGGAACGTTTACCATCAAGAGCTGCAACAACTGCAGGTAGGTTAAGACTGTAGTACTACTGTGTATGAAACCGCTTACCTGCAGTTGTTCCAGCCTTAGGTGGAAAAACGTTTCATAATTCCCATCCAGGATGCTTCCTTGTAGACTGTAGTTGACATGTGAATGTGAGACTCCCATATTAACTACAGGAGAATACCCTTATAGGTAATGAGAGCGAGGAAGTTCGTTATTTTCATTTGATGACCAAGGGCCTTTTCTTTCTTCTAAGTGGTTCGTTATTTTCACCCACAAGCCTCCTTGACTGCGCGAGCTTCTTTATCTATCTTCGTTTGAATCGGGCTAATCGTCAGCGTCTTGCATTGGCAACCCAGTGCTATTGTAATCTTTGTCAGAATGTCTTACAGGGAGTTTATCCTGGCAACGATGATTGTAGTCACTGCGGCAATCATGGTTACCAAGAAGAACATTCTACACTCTGTATGTACGAAGCCCCCATTCCATAACATATCTGGACTAACGATAATAGTTGTAAGGTAATCCAGCTGATGTAAGATAGTCCACCGGATTGTTCCACCATGCCGACTCCAAGAGCCATTGTGAATACGTTAACGAACGTCAGTTTCGTAATCGCGGTTCGAGATGTAGTGACCTTCCTCCTAAAACTGCTACAACAAAACAATCTTCAGCAAAACAATTGTAAGAGATCTGATGGATTTCACAAAACTAGGCGCAGCCACGCTTGTGTATACTACTATACATATTATCATACACACAACATATCTGTAAGCCATTCCAAATTGCGGAAAACAGTACTGAGGTACATGTGAAAAATGTGGATGAGAATGATCCGATTATGGAGGAACACGAGGTCAGCAGTAAGTAATCTAGGCCCGAGCATATGTGTACTGTTTCCCGTCGGCGATCGTATATGTAGTGCTGCGCGGTGGAATACCGTAATTAGATTCCCGGCGCGCTCATCATTCCCACTTTGCCGACCGCATTCTTCCAGATTGTTTGGTCGCGGCTCGCAGCCTGGGCAGATATGTTCACAGTAAGAACAACACACTTATCCTGCATACCCGCAGCATATAAGCTCTAAAGTCGGAAATGGCATATGTATAGACGGCTTCCGTGCACCGGCGAATGGGATTACAATTATAAGCAATTAGGCGATGATTTATCGATTATATGCCGGCTTGACATGAGGAAGGTATAGCTTACTGATTGAGCCGGTGCTCATGATATGTACACCTAAGCTATTATGTATTCCTCCCCATTAGAGCAGAAATACTACACTAGTATTTACTAGGAGTTTGTGTGATTTGCTTATTCTTCTGACGTTGACAAAGGTTATGCGTAGAAAAACAGCTGCAGTTTCATGTTACTGATACTTTTTGGACAGACGTAATTCACAGACGTAAACATTAACCTTTGCATAAACAAGATTCGTTAACAAATTTCTTAAGCGAAATGCACAGGGTCTTTAGGCCAAACAGCTTATGAACCACAAGGATCTACGTTAATTTGATGTTCCCGTGGTATTCTTTAAAGGTAAGGAATAAGGAGCTGAGTTCGCCCCCCGACAGACTATTCCACGTGTCGACAACTTCAGGATGATCGGAACGTAGCAGTGTTTATTTCGGTTGATTTTTGATTTTTTGAATTAGGAATTTCGATAAACGTACTAACAAAAAACGTTTGGCTGGACTTCGGAAAGCTGAAATGGACTACCGTGATTTGGACCTGAAAAGCGGCTACGTATATACGTTCAAATAAAACAAAAACAGGAAAACAAGAACTGAAAGCACAATTCAGCAAACCAAAGAAAAAACGATTTCTGTTGGAAAAAAACAGCAGGAATTTATTTTTCTCATTCGCATTTTCTCGCTTTGTTAGCAAGCGAGGGGTCAGAACATAAAAAATGCGGTAAACCGAAAAACTGGCTCGAAGCACGGAACTACATTGTACAGAATCTGATACGGACGATCATCACAATCTAACCCTACCGGAATCGGGGTCAACGTAACCATATAACTTTGGCATTTAGCTGCCAGCGGACTGTAAGCTTCGGCAAACTGGGTGGATTATCGTACTAGTCAAGCAAGTGCACGGTCAAGGTAACGGTCGCAGTCAATTTCGGGATCCCGTCGTCGACGGTAAAAAATGCTTCAAGAAGTCTTCATGTGATCACAATCGTCATGGTCTTGGTCTTCAATGTCACTCACTCAGTGTGATATGTAGTTATGTATCTAACATACTGTACTGTATATCACGTCGGCATGCAGGAAGAGCGTTATGCACGGAACGTTAACAAGAACTACAAAACATTATTCTCACTAGAAAATTAATGTCAAGTGATTTCTTCTTCGGAAAATCCAACCAACGTTAAAAACTTGCGCGGGTTAGTGTGCACAGAACAGGTGAGGAAACAACCATAACGGCAGTGCGGCAGCTTGTGATATCCACAGTCATTGCTCCGTTATGGAAGCGTGCATTTTCGACCGACATACCCCGGTAGACACGCCACAAATCCTCGTATAGCCAGGACCGCGATCTGTCTTGTCAGACAGCAAAGCTCCGACAGGTACCACTGTTGCGGCAGGTTCCTGGGTCGCCTTCGCACTGGTTGACATTTCCACAGTAACTCCCGCAAGAAAGCATTGTTCAGATCCCACACACCACGGTACGTCTTGTCTCTGTAGACTCCAAGGTCCTAAAATCGTTTGGACGGCTTTACTCTGTTTGTTGCTAAGTAACCATGCGAACCATTCTAGCGAATTAAAACCCCTGTCGAGTTGACCTTACGCAGTCCGGCAGTCGTCGGGCAAGCCTGATCTCAACAAAAATGTTCATCATTCGCCGGCTGGTTTGGCTCCAGTAGTGTGAAACCAGGATAAATGGCCAAGGTTTGTTCCAAGATACAAATCCTTTGTGTTGATGCTGTTATAAGAAGTTCCTCCAGAGTCTTTCTTGCCAAGTTGTCCAACCATGGAGAATGTTGTAGGCATACTCTGCACGGCGTTTATGATCTCCATAATAATTGCTGACAACTGTGTAGCATGCTCGATGCTGTTAGCTCACAGATTCCCACACAAACCTAGCGATACTGGTATGTAAACTCTTGGCTGTAAATACATCAGCATCTTTAACATCATTATCTTCCAATTTGCAAAGTAATTAATTTGTTGTAAATAGTCGCGTGGTAAATTGGTGTTTTGTTCTCGCTGATAATTTTACAAGATACTAAGGCCTAAGCGACAGGCACTCTTAGAACAAAGCCTTTTTTACTGAAGGTCAAGATGCTGTAAGTAGGACTAAGGAGAGGCTTTACGGTAATCTTTTAGTTTGCTTTCGACTACAACAAGGGTCACAGTGCAGTGTTGCACTCAACAATGTTTGTCAGCGTTCTATCACAACCTGCGCAGGTTCTCGACTATAGCTATTTCGTCTCTCATCTATATAGTGCAGCTCTTTGTCCTCTACGTATAACACGTACCAGAAATGTTGCCCGGTAGTTTCTTATATTGATAACGGAATGCTTTAGCTACTGAAGCGCAGAGAGCGGAAGCCAGTATCCTGAACAATAAGATTACATTCAACTTCCAGCAGCCGTCCGGATCCCAGACTATTGTGAATCAGTTCTCTGTCGGAGATACTGCAGCTCTCTCCTGTGCTCCGGAAACACAACCCGGCGACGTTGCTTCTGACTACATTCGGAAGCACAACAATAAGATCATCCAAACAGATCCCAGTCTCGACAAGCTCCGCTACACTGTGAATAACGCAGAAAACACAAATTTTCTCTACATTCATAATATCACATTTTACGATGCCGGAACCATCGGGTGCTTCCAGCGCTGCCACAATGGAACCAACGAGTTCTGCCTTAAGAAGGAACATACGTTACGGCCCCAACCACACGGACTGCGGAATGTATTCATTCAACCGCTGCAGAATATTACAATGCCTCGTTCGACAAAACCAAGCTTCAGTTGTACGGCAAAGATTCGGTGTGTTCCTAATACTGCATGATCAGTATTTCATTTGGAAGTATGCTGGGGTGTTTCTCTCAGTGCCCCGGGGTCACCCTCTTTCTCGCATTAGACAATCGCGCAAAAAAGGGCTTGGTATGGATTTTGCGTTTAACTTTTCCAAACCAAACGAAAACATACCGTATTGCCAGGAGACAATTACCCTGACAATTGACTGGTTCTTTCATTACGGGGGAATCGTCGAATGTTGGGTCCGGTCAGATCAGTACAGTGACGAGTGGTTTGTTCAAAACGCGCATGTGGAGTTTCGCTAGATACGATGCAAGAGTCTATAAAGCGAGCTTGGTATCCATACTGTCAAGGTGGCGGCCAGTGGTCAGTTTCGGGATCCTATCGTATACGGCCAACATGCTAGCGAGCATCTCCACAAGATGCACAATTCCACTTTCTCGCTCGACTAATATCGGAGAATTTTTGGGATAACTGGCGCGTGAGGTTCCTCAACTTTTTACCAATTAAAATTCCAGACATTACAGTACAAAACGAAAGCTAGTGCAAGTTATCCGGATTATTGCTTTTTCATATTAATAATATTAATGTGTTTTAGCTAAACCATCTAGAATATTGCCATATTTATGACGTTTTTTTCGTTGATTGTAGGTAATAATTATACAAAACTGCATATACACTGTAAAACGCTATGTTATAACGTAACTCGAAGCAAGTTTCTTTTTTTTATAGTTAATAATAATTGATGTCCTTCGTATCTGGCATTCGAGAATGAGTAGCGACTGTACTGTATATTAATCAGATGTAGAAGATTCTATCACAAGAAAGATTTATTTGCATCTATTTTTTTATTGAATTTGTAATATTGTATCGGCTGAATCTGTGCAACGGATCCATACTTTAAGTCTGTTGTACCAAAGACAGATTTTCAACACAGACAAACTTTTCAGTGTTGTACAAGTACCGGTAGAAGCTCACGTTTGTAACACACGTTGTTGGTTTAAAATGTCAGGAATAAACTGCAGTCATGGGACTGCCGTACGTGAACTTCACTTATCAAATAACTGAAAAATAGGTTGCGATTTTAGCAGCTCTAAGACTTTAGTAAAGTGCGATGTGCACTGATGGAATTTCCTTTGCCACCCCATGTAAGCCAGTACACTACGGTTCGCTTGTGATCAGGTTACAAGCATGCTATCCAAAGTATTCACTAGTGAGAGCATTATAAAAACAACCCAAGAAATTGTGGTGGTGACGTTTCAACACATTTGATCGCATGGATTGCGACCTTCCTGCAGTTTTTCCCCATTACCGTGACATTCAGCTTCGCCTTTGTATGTTGTGGCGACACTAGCTTTCTTCATCGATTAATTTTAAAAACAGTGAAGTGTGTTTCATCTTGTATTGATTCCAACGCAAAGGTAACAAAGAACAAAAGCCGAAAAAAATTCTTCCCTCCCAAGCTGTTTGTGCGACATACTAACGACAAGCAAGCAGCCTGAACGAGTACTGCCAAGCTTACTCACGTGCCACTGCACTACGCTTTCATCAGGTAAATTTTTAATAATCCAAATAATATTGGGCAAAAATGTACAAAGATCCTCACCACAAATCCAACAAAAAAACAGCGCGCGCGCCAAACCGTATAACTTATCCCGCCGGAGAAGAAAAAAAACTAAAGCATCCGAAATGATCCCCCCAAAAGAAAAAAACCCGCAAAACTCCACGGCAAACCTTACTCGAAAAAAACAACCACTCCAGTAAACCCAAACCAAAAAAAAACAACCCAACATCTCCATCTCATCCACAAAAACACTCTCCTACTCACTATCCGATCCCGAGGAGCTGGACGAGCTCGATCCCGAGCTACTCCCGCTATCCGAATCCGAACTACTGACACTCAAGCGTCCACTATTCGCCCCGGCCACCGCTTCCTTCTTGGCCGTCTTGGATGATTTCGACGCGCCCGGACTTCCGCCGGTCTTCTTCCCACTGGTCCCCGGCTCCTGTTTGGCCTGTTTCGCCATCTGGGCCTTGGTGGGCTTCTTGTTCAGGCTCCCGGGTTTGCGGCCGCGCTTGCGCAGAATCGAGTTGACGTAGATCTCCAGCTCGCGCAACGTAGCCGGTTTCAGTGTGGCAAAGTCAATTTCGATCTCGTCCGGGTTGGAATCTTTCAGAGTCGGCTCACGCCTGTGAAACGGACATTTTTTTAAATTTTTGTAACGATCAAGTGAAACATGTTCCTACTAGCAGAGAAATAATCACAAATATTCTGAATAATTATGTGTTTAATGTAAATTATCTATCAATTTAGTTAAATAATTCCAATAGATTAATTGTAAATATTGACGAAAAAAATATCGAAACATTTCACCAAATTGCGTTATAAGTCATGTCATTTATTTATTACTTAGTTTTCCACTTTTTAAAAAAAACAGTTCTCGGAAAAAAAGCTGGAAAATTTAATAATGATATGTTTGATTACCTACCAATTTAGTTTATAATATTAGTAATAGAATAATTGTCAACATTTGGAATAAATATTAAATATTTCACCACATTTATTGTCACATTTTCTTACAAAACGTTTTGGAAAAAATCGCTAGGAAAACATGAAAAAATAATAGTTTGATTTTTCCCTAAATATTAACGGGGAAAACTGGGATAATCAGACATCCAAGGAAGTTTCTGCCGGGCATCACAAGAATTCACAGCTCCTTCTGTACGAAACCGCGAAGTTAAGGC
>JAQGAU010001984.1:0-17037 GCA_034698045.1 Paramacrobiotus richtersi | reverse complement strand
TTATCCACGGCTACTGCCATGCAGTTACTGGCGAATCCTCCATACACCGTGTACGGCGTGACCTCCACCTTCAGCTGAAGATTCTCACCAATGTTGGCGCTGGTCACGGGGCTGCCGTCCATGTTGGTGATGATGATGCGGCATACGGGCGGCGGAGCCTGGTTGGCGATGGTACCTTGGATTGTCCGCAACGATATCGTAAAGGTCGGGTTGGTTACGGTGACCACCGGGGTTTTGTAACGGCATCGAATGTTGTAGGCTGTGGCATCGATGGTTACCAGGGTGGGATGGCGTTGGATGACCAACACGAAATCCGCCAGATCCTAACGAAAAAAGCCCTTATTCATTTCGTTACAGGACATTATTCGATTTTTATCAACATCAAAACTGGAAACATCGTAGTGGTACTGCAACAGCACGCGAACAGACCGGCAAAATCGAACTCACCCCATCAGGCGACACTCCGCACGATCCGTATTTGATAGTAAAACTGATAGAATACTGGTTGTTGGTCCCGTCAACAATTCTCCGGCACTCTTCCTGCCGACTGTATCCCTTAACATACAAAACCCCCTGGAAATTACCCGGCACGGCCACTTGCACTTCAATCCCATCGGACAAACAGTTAACCGATGCTTCTGGAACGTCAACCCTAGCAGGAGTCGAGAGCTGTTTGCTCGGTATCGTTGGCGTGACAACTGTTGGCGGTATCGTCACTATAGGCGGTGGTGGTGGACAGTACGGTGGATTCCCCGGTGGATAGAGACAGATACAACCGCACACGTCCTTGGAGAACCGCATGTATGGTCCGCATTCTACTTCCAGACAGGGCGGTGGAGTGTATATGGGTGCTGGAGTCGTTGTGGTGGTGATGCGGACTTCCTCGCACCGGCCGTTAACGCTCAGGACTAGGGGTGGTCGGCAAATGCACGTGAGGGTGGTCAGGTCCAAGATGAGATTCTCTCGGCAGAAACACTGAGAGGAACCGATAGTGTTCTTGCACTGGGCGCTGCCGCACGGCGGAGGATTGAGCTCGCATTCGTTGACATCTGTAGGAAAGGCGGTCGATTAAACATTGTGACAGCCACCAACGCGCGCTGTTAATCATTGATCAAAGCTTTTTATTTGGTTTGATTGCAAACCGGTATAAAAATCTGTAGGCAGAAGTACGTTGCTTTATAAATTACAAGAAACACCAGGCCGAGCTCTGGTGTCTGGTAGCCATTAACATAGTATGTAACCTGAAAAATGCAAGGATTCAAGTGCTTACCGACGCAAGTCCCGCCGACGAACTGGTATCCAGGTGGACAGAAACAGAAATAACTGCCCGGGAGATTCTGACATGTCCCTGGTCCGCAGATGGTCAGATTCTCCATACATTCATTATAATCAAAACACGAATTCTGATTGAACCAGTATCCCGGTTTGCACAGGCACTTGTAACTACCAATAACATTCTCACATGTTCCCGCTACCCCGCAGATCCCGTTGAACGTACACTCGTTAACATCCACACACGTCCCATTGACCGAATCAAATCCATTGGGACACTTGCACCGGAACGTGCCGACCAAATTCTCACACACTCCCGGTTTGCATAGTTCTGGTTTCTCCACGCAGAAGTTGTATGCCACACAGCTCTTGCCGTCCCAGTTGAATCCCGGTCGGCAGATACACTTGTAGGATCCGGGTATGTTTTGGCATGTGTTACCAGCGCCGCAGATCAGATTGTCGGTACACTCGTTAACATCGATACACGTTCCTTGTTGGGATGTGAAGCCCGGTGGGCAGATGCACTCAAAGGAGCCGATGGTGTTCTTGCACTGGCCGCCACCGCAGATGCCGGGCTGCTGGCACTCGTTGACGTCGATGCATTTGCCATCCACTGGTTGGTAGCCGTAAGGACATACGCAAAGATAGGTTCCAGGGAGGTCGAAACAGGAGCCAGGAGTGCAGGGATTCTGGGTGCATTCGTTGACATCTGCAATAATAATATCAGATAATGCCCTGATCTGCTACAATCCGGTAGTTTACAACAGCAATTCAAGACAAGTGACTGTGTGTTCACGTACTGATACACGTCTTTCCGTCAAACTGGTATCCAGGCGGGCATTCGCAGACATATTGATTAGGCGCCAAATCTTTACATGACCCTTGCTGGCACGGGTTTTGCATGCAAATTCTGAGCTCTGCTTCTGGTTGAATACACTGGAAGGAGCCTAACGTGTTCTTGCATTGTGAGTTTGGTGGGCAGGGGTTGTGGGTACACTCGTTAACGTCCGCGCAAGTCCCATGGGCGAACTCGAAACCAGGCGCGCATTTGCAGGAGTATGATCCCGTTAAATCGATACATGTTCCTTGGTCACCGCATACGGGGGCTTCGCACTCGTTCACCGCTAAAAAAACACAGAAATCTATGGCACAACGTTCCTTATAAATACAATGCCAAGGTTCAAAGAAAGTTCCACTCAATACATTGTTGCATTTCTCATACATTTATGACTGAAGTTGAACAAGTCGAGAAAACTGTTCCGCAACACTAATCAAATCGCCCGTTAATCAAACCCGTTAATCAAATCGTTATCAGCAGTGAACTGCTTTGAAAAAAACGCGTCATTTGGTGTTAATTTCACTATGCATTCGTTCTGCGCTGACATGTGAGCTACTACTTAAGCTTACCAAAGCATGTGCCATGAGCATTCAGATAACCCGGTGACGGACACCGACACACGTAGCTTCCAATTGTATCAACACACGTCCCAGGTCCGCAGATGGTCAGCTCAGTACACTCATTGACATTAATGCACGTCTGATTATTAGGCCCCGGCGTGTATCCCGGTGGACACACACAGAACGCGCTGCCGATGGTATTGATACAAGTACCGCTTCCACAGGGATTATTGATGGCACATTCATTGAGATCCACGCAGGTCTGTTTATCGAACGTAAAACCGGGCGGGCAGATGCATTCGTAGCTGCCGATGGTGTTCCTGCAGGTTCCCGAACCACAGATGACCTTTTCGATACATTCATTCATATCTGAAAGAAAAGGGTTAGCGAATGTTAAACAAGTTGTGAAAGTAAGTAATAAACCTTCGCAACGCCCATTGATGAAGTTGAACCCCGGTGGGCATGTACAGTAATAACTTCCGATTGAGTTGAAGCATTTTCCCGGTTGGCAGGGACTTGTTTCACATTCATTGACATCTACGATAACAAGCGCGCTTGTTAGATTCGTCTGTTACGGATCAACTAAAACGGCATTCAGTTTCTAACCTGCACATGCTGGAGAACCAAACGTAGACATTTGATAGCCTAGCGGGCAAATACACCGGTATGATCCAACCGTGTCCTGGCATTCTCCGGGCAAACACAGCGATGCCACCGCTGTTTCTCTGCATTCGCTTCGACCTAAATTAGGACAGGATTTAATGACAACCCGACACATATGTCCTTGACAGAGCGTACTAATGCAGGTCTTGGTTGCCACATCGAACTGGAATCCAGGCAGACACTGGCACTGGAACGATCCCAGCGTGTTAATACACGTGCCCTTTCCATCGCCACAAGGATTGCCGCGGGTACACTCATTGATATCCATACACACACCCGGCTCCTGCCGCTGATAACCAACGGGACATACGCAAAAGTAGCTGCCATCCGTGTTCTGGCACTCACCCGGAGCGCAGGGATTTGTGGCGCATTCATTCACATCTACGACGGACATCATACCATTACGACGCATGCACATAAACGATACACCGAAGAAATTTAAGAGTAAATTTAACGCAAACTTTTGCAGAAATTACTGCATTTTTAAAATTACTGCTTAATATTTGCTTTCCTCACCAAGGCATCGATTATCCACCAACATGTATCCCAGTGGGCACTTGCATACATACGACCCCGCCGTGTTGATACACTGTCCCACCAAACAGGGATTATGCAGGTTGCCGCACTCATTCAGGTCCACACAGGTGGTTCCATCGAAAATGAATCCAACCGGACATTTGCAGGTGTATTTTCCAGGTGCTGTATCGACGCAGGTACCTGGATTGCACGGTGACCTTTCCGCACAGATTCTGATTTCTGCAACAGCAAAACCAATAGAATCACGAATCTGAGATAGAATTATGGTCATTTACATACCACCGCATATAGGTGATCCTCCAGGGCCTTCGATCACTCGGAACCCGTCGAAGCACTGACACGTGTAACCACCGGGGATATTGGTGCAAGTGCCTTGGCCGCATGGTGCAGATACTTCACATTCGTTGGTATCTGTTTCGGTACAACTATTAGTACGAATTCTTCCGGTCGCATACATTTAAGTAAAAGACAAACTAAGACAGTTCCGCAAAATCAACCAGCTAGTACGGGTGAATAATACACATGTTCGAAACCTTAACATTTTTGCGACATACCGATGCAAATCGTTTGACCATTGGGCTGTAAGGACACCTTGTATCCCTTGTTGCATTCGCATGTGTAACTACCCAGCGTGTCAATGCAGCGTCCGTTTAGGCATAGATTTTGTTGGATACATTCATTTATATTAGCGCAGATAATCTGCGTTCCGTTCTGGATCATTTGGAAGCCTTTGGCACAAGTCGTTTCCAGAAGCAAGCTTCTGCACTGCCCAAACAAATCCTTGGAAAAGTTTTCAATGCATTCGCACGAATCCAACGATCGTCCGTCAATGCCAATTTTAATCATGCTTCGACACGTACCATCACGGTAGCACGACTGAGCCGCACATGGATTGATCGTTATGGCTTTGCACAGGGTTGTTCTCGGATTGTCCGATACGAATCCCGGAGGACACATGCAAATGAAGCCGCCTTCAGTGTCCTGACACTGGGCATTCGCGGCGCACGGAAGTTGTGTGCACTCGTTGATATTGACGCATGTACCGCTGACAAATTCATATCCGACCTCGCAGCGACACACGTAGCTTCCCTTGGTGTTCTGACATGTACCATGACGACACGGAGCCAGTTCGCACTCATCCACATCAGCGCACATTCCATTAATGAAGCGGAGTCCCGGTGGACAGTCACACTGATAACTACCAACCAAGTCGATACAATCACCCGGAGAGCAGGGATTTACCCCACATTCATTGATGGCAGCACAAGCTCCACCGGTAGTGTTGGTCCAACCAAACGGGCAGATGCAGTTGTAGCTTCCCGGTGCGTTCAAGCACTTTCCGGGATTGCACGGGTTGAAGGGTGGAGAACACTCGTCCACATCGATACATAGTTTCTTGTTCTCGGACAGTTCATAGCCTTGCCGACACTGGCACTGGTACGATCCAAGAGTATCCATACATTTACTGGCGCCCTCCCCACACGGCGGTGGTGTCAGCTCGCATTCGTTGACCTGTATGCAGTCTTTGGGTGGATTGGTGTTTGACCGGTATCCGGGTGGACAGGTGCAGACATACGATCCCGGAGCCAAAGCACATGTTCCGGGTTTACATCTGTCCTCGATACAATAGTTAATTTGCCTACAGGCGCCGTTGAGAAACTGGTAACCTTCCGGACACTGACACTGATAACCGCCGTTTGTTTCAACACAGTTTCCAGGCGAGCAAGGGTTCGGATTATCCTTGCATTCCTGGATGTCAACGCACGGTCCCATTGGTCCGCCAGCGTTGCGGAATCCCGGTGGGCAGCGGCAGATGTAGGCTCCCACGGTGTTATCGCAGACGCCCTGTCCACAGTCTGGTCGATTACGGTTGGAGCATTCATTGATATCTATATTAAACGAAAATTATCAAACTAAAATCGGTTAATGATGAATCAACAAAGATTTTTACCAATGCAAGTACGGCGGTCATATTCGTATCCCTGCGCACACAGGCAGACGTAGGAGCCCTCCGTATTCTGGCAAGTACCCATTGGACCGCATGGATTCGCACCGAGACATTCGTTGATTTCTATTGTAAACAAAAAATATCAATTTCCGCAACAAATTACTCTTCATTTTGTTCTTACCAATGCACGTTCGGCCGTCGTTTCTGTATCCTGGCGGACATTCACATTCATATCGTCCAGGGAAGCTCTTGCACTGGCCACGACCACAAGGCTTCATAGCGCATTCATCAATTCCTGTGTAAAGAAATCTTCATTAAGATTCATCTCGTTAGTCCATAAATGCAAGCCTTACCGATACAAGTTACTCCATTGAACGCAAACCCCAGTGGACACTGGCATTTGTAATTGTTCTCGCCGAGAGCGTTGCAGGTACCAGGAGAACAAAGGTCCTTCTGTTGTATGCACGGCGTCACTATTCAAGAATTAACGTTGCACATATCTGTTGTGAATTAAGCAATGTTGCCGCAGACAACTCCTTACTGATTTTTGCACAGATCCCAACCGACGGCATGTACCGGAACCCATCGGGACACAAACACGTATAACTGCCCGGTGTATGCTGACACCTGCCCGGTTCACACGGATTCTTCGGCTCTTCACACCGGTTCAGATCCATGCAGAGATTGTTGACCAATTTGAATCCATTAACGCATTTACACGTATACGTTCCTGGAGTGTTGGTGCAAGTACCGCCCATGCCGCAGATTGTGGCATTATCCTCGCATTCGTTGATATCTGGGAATACGGAGGAAAAACTAGTTTAGCTGGTGCGCAAACCATTGAGATTTTGGAAGATTCATACCGACGCAAGAATCCATCGCATATTTGTATCCAATCGGGCATTCACATTTATAGGAGTAACCGTCCGGTAGGCATTTGCCGGGTAAACAGGGATTCGGTTGACAATGGGGGGCTAAACATGAAAAAGTTTTGACGTTTTTACCTGGGTTATCAGATAGTCAAAAATATCTTTATGTAATAATCAGCTGTGTTTATAATTCTTGCATGATTTGCGTAATTCATTAATCGGACATACAGATATCAAGCTTAGCCACTGTTCTACGGTACCCCGACTATTACTGTGTCCTGACACATACGGTTACTGCTACCGATTGGAGCGCATTGTCTAGTGTCTACAGGAACAAAATCTTAAAAAATAAACTTACGAATGATGGCACACACTCCGCGTTCCCAAATGTACCGCGTACCAGGTGGACAGAGACACGGCGGCGTTTCGTTATCCGCTCCAGGCTGCTGGCATACACCGGGGGAACAAGTGACCTGGATGCACTCAAACTTCCCTGAAACCAACAGTCAGTATGGAGCTCCCTACGGATCTTCTTGAATAGTTTCTTACTTTCGCACATTCCAGTAGTTAGATCCTTCACCAATCCAGCCGGACACACTAGTTCACAAGGACGTAGCGGCGGACTGCCTTCAAAGCCAGCGCGGCAAATACATTGGATCTTGTACATTGAGCCGGTAACTTGGACGTCACAGTCCGCGTTGGGACCGCAATCCCGACTGGCCACGCAGGGCGGTGGGGCAACTATCAAAAGATTAGCCGATTAGATCAAAGATTCACGATTAGGAAACTAAACTATAATGTCTTACTGCATGCCACTCTGGCGTCTCCATAGTATCCCGGCGGACATTTGCAGACCGGTCCCTCGATACTGTCTTTGCAGGGCAAGGACAACGCACCACAGCCGACGTATTCACACGTATTTAGATCTATAAACACCACCCAGCTTACACAACTATCTACAAAAATGAGTTTCACGTCACACATACTGGCGCATTTTCCATCGATCCAGTCATAATTCGGAGGGCATGTGCATCGATAACTGCCCGGCGAATTGACACATGTACCACCACCCGGACACAGGTCACCCAAGAACTCAACGCATTCGTTACGGTCCTCGCAGAACTTCTGGTTGAAGAAGTATCCCCTCGGGCACACACAGGAGTATGAGCCTTCCGTGTTGACACAGTTTCCGGTGATGCAAGGGTTAGTTTGAGCCGCACACTCGTTGACATCTATCGCAACAGAATGAACTAAAAAGCATGTATGAAGAGGTCATTGAACCACGTACCGATGCACTGCCCATTGACGAATCGGTATCCCGGTAGACAGTCACAACTATACCCTCCAGGCGCTCTGCGGCACGTTCCCCTTCCGCACGGGTTGACGGGGATGCATTGGTTGATTTCCACACATGTACCGTCCTGCACGATCCAGCCTTTCGGACAGACACAGCGGTAAGATCCAATGAGATCCTGGCACTGACCCGGAGCGCACGGGTTGGAAATTGCGCATTCCTTAATATCTGTCAATCATACAATTGTGTACTTTTAAGGCAAGGGACAGAAATCATCTTTTGCCACAATGTCGTACCGACACATCCACCGTCTTTCTTCTCGTAACCAGGCGGACATGAGCAGTCATACGATCCTTCCAGATTCTGGCATCGTCCCGGTGTGCATGGGGGATTAGGGAGAGCACATTCGTTGACATCTGAAGATAATCTTGTTAGTTTAAGAATGCTTTCTGTAAGAACGTGTTGTGCACTTACCAACACAATGACCGTTATCCAGTTGGAAACCTTTCGGACACTTGCAGCTGTAGCTTCCTTTGGTATTCAAACACTCTCCAGTCAGACACGGATTGTACAGCATGCATTCATCAACGTCCACACATCTGGGAGGGAAACCGATCTTCTGCCATCCTTTCGGACACTGACAATCGTACGAGCCGCCCGACATGGCCGTGCACTCGCCGGCTTCGCCACAGGGATTCTTTCCACTATCCGAGCATGTGTTAATGGCTGAGACAGCAAAAACTTCAGTCAGCTACTGAGAAAAAGAAACACGAAAGACAGATGGGACTTTACCGATGCAGACACCGTTGCCTTGATCCCGGTAACCCGGGGCGCATTCGCAGCGCATGGCTTTGTCAGGACTAGCAGCGATGCAGCGGGAATTGGGTCCGCAGCCGGCACTTTCGCACCCGACGGCTGTCAAACGTAGAATGTAATTCCAAAACTCTCAGATTTACAAATGTCAAGTATTGGGAAAACTATGGATTTACCTATGCATTGACCGTTAACTGATTGGTATCCTTTTGGACAGTTACACATATATGATCCAGGGCGATTGACACAAGTTCCAGGAGTGCATGGATTCATCGCGCATTCGTTGATTTCTGTAACGACATTCACCACCTTATCATCTGGCTATTTTGCATACCACTGGAAAATCTGTCAACCTACCAACGCAAGCCGACCCCCGGAAAGCTTGGTAGCCAATTGGACAGTAGCACTGGAACGATCCATCCATGAGATCCACACACTTGGTTCCGGAGATTCCCACCCCACAGATCCCAGGCAGCTGACACTGGCGTACGGCCACACACCCACCCGGCGTGGACTGGAAGCCTTTCGGACAACGGCACTGATAGGCTCCCACCGTATTGATGCACGTCCCGGGGGAGCAGAGGTTGGGCGACACCGCACACTCGTTGACGTCCTCGCATCGGTCATTACTGAACTCGAATCCGGTCGGGCAGACACAAGTGTATCCACCGATCATATCCTCCACGCAAGTTCCCACCGAGCAGGGATTGTACATGCACTTGTTGATCTCTGTTGGACGATAAAATCGGTTAATGTGATAATATTATACCGAAATGGTTTGTACGACCTTTTAGAACTATTATGTTATTCCGATATTCGCTTGAATGGAATCTGTTCTGTTTCTTGAATAATTCAGAATACAGATTTCTTAGTACTTCAGAACGTCCGATAAATATTTGCGATTAAATACCATTAATGAAAAGCACACAAATACTTACTTATACATTCCTGACCGGCCATCAGATCGTAATTGGCCGGACACACACAAGTGAAGCTGCCCGGTAAGTTGACACACTGGCCCGGTTCGCAAGGATTACTCTTGGCCACGCACTCGTTAATATCTACACAAACGAAGATATGAATATTTATGATCACCAAAGAAAATACAGTATGTTTGGGAAAATAACACCAAACAAAGCCAAAAAAGTATCAACTCAACGTCGAAATACAACATATATGATGTACCAGAGGTTACTAGTATGTACTACCTTGATGAATTCATATACAGCCCTTGCACTACGAAATCAAGTTAGACAATTCAGAGCGAATCACAAGGTCTTTGTTATCTATCGGTGGGTGTTTATTTTGAATTTACCTAACAGTACAATGCTACATCATCAGAAAGATCGTTTACCTTCGCAAGTTTTGCCGTTGAACTTGTATCCCGGCTGACAAGTACACGAGTAGCTCCCGCGCACATTGACACATTCTCTTGCTCCTATCCCACATGGATTCCTCACGCACTCGTTGATATCTAATTAATCAAATACCCAATTTACCAACAGACCCACCAAACCGTACCGAAACACCCAACTCACCGACACAGGTCAGATCGTCAAAAACGAACCCCTTGGGACACGTGCACGTGTACCGCCCGCCCAGATCCGTACAGGTGGCTCCCGGACCGCAGGGATTGTACAGTGCGCACTGATTGACGGCCACGCAGGTGCCACGCTGGTAAACGTAGCCGTTGGGGCAAGAACACGTGTAATTCTGCGCCAGATCGATGCACTGACCGGAACCGCACGGGTTCTTTTGTAGACACATTCGCATAACTACACAACGTTTGTAATTATATATGTAACATTAATTATCATCAAAATACTGCTTATATTATTGCCTTACATGAGCATTCGTTGCCTTGTTGGATGAGTCCAGCGGGACAACGGCATTCGAACTTTCCGACAGTGTTCATACAGACAGCACCGGCCATGTTGGAGCATGTCGTCGGATTAGCACATTCATCGATATCTAGAAAAGGGGCGCCGATACCGTATTACAGGGATCTACGCTCCAAGGATCCTAAAACTGACAATTCTGCACTTACCGATACAATGCACTCCGTCAGATATATATCCCGCCGCGCACATGCACTTGTACGCTCCAACAGTGTTTTCACAGCGGCCCTGTCCGCAGATATTGGGATTGTCCACACACTCGTTAATATCCACACATACGGGATTATTCGTGTTGGCTTGCAAGCGGAATCCACTCTGGCATACACAGGCCACACCACCGCCTTCCGGTATCGACACGCACTCCGCATACTGACCACACTTGATCAGTTGACAGCGGGATGCATGACAATTACCCGGCTGGCCCACGAAACCGTCAGGACACACGCAACGGGGCACGTTCATGTCGGTTACACATTCGGAATCCATTGGGCATTTGTAGTTGTTGCATTGGTTTTCTACAGATAATCTGGTAAATTTAACAGATCACCGATTCAGTTCGACTTTAACAACCTACCGCGAATACACACATCCGATCGGTCAAACGCATTGCCCAGTCGCATATCCGGTGGACAGCGACATTCATAACTACCAACCGTATTGACGCAGTTGGCGTTCGTCGCGCACGGCCGCTGTATGCATTCGTTGACATCCACACACGCGCCCTTGTTAAACTCGTAGCCAATGGGACAACTGCACTGATAGCTGCCTTCCGTGTTACGGCATGTTCCCGGTAGACAGAGATTGGGGGAAGACGCGCACTCGTTGATATCCACGCAGGATACACCGTTGAACTGGTATCCCGGTTTACAGGTGCACTTATAGGAACCAATCGTGTTCTGGCAGTCGCGGGCGCCTGGACCACAGGGGCGTGCCACGATACATTCATTGATATCTAAACACAGTAACCTCCTGTTGCTTTCTGGAGTTCGTAGTTACTAAATATCAGATTTTACCGATGCATGCTCCATCGCGGAAAGTGTACCCAAGGGGACATCGACACGAATACGACCCATCGGTGTTCAAGCACTGTCCCGGCTGGCACAACCCAGGTTCCTGGCACTCGTTGAAATCAACGCAGGTGGCTTGATTAAACGTGTAGCCGTTGATGCAGGCGCAGTTATATCCTCCGGCCTTACCGACACAAACACCATTCGGTCCGCATGGGTTCACCTGGCACATATCAATGGACACACACTGCCCGTTGGTCTGGCTGTAGCCCTTCGGACAGGTGCATTCGTAAGAGCCCGGCAAGTTCCGGCAAGTGCCGGGGGTGCAGGGATTGTACACACACTCGTCGACATCTAAGAACAAGAAGAGCTAGGTTAACGTTTCGCTTGTCTAACAGTCAGTACAATAATTATACTGGGGAAAACAGTATAATGTCCTCTGGCTTCATGCACGTGTTAGCTTCGAAACACTTGTTACGTGAGTCCAAAGCAACAGGTGGCATCAATGGAGTTATCCCTAAAGTAACTCCTATCATGGGCGGGTGCGGGTACGAAATCATGCAACTGCATTCCGCAGTTATAATTCTTCATTTGTTCGTTGTTGAATAATCGCTCTCTTCTGCTCTTCACTCAGTACGTACTTTGTTGCGTTTCATGTATTACTTACCGACACACTTTCCGTTGACAAAATTATATCCATTAGGGCAATCACACCGATATGTTCCGTACTGCGAGATGCAGGTCCCCGGACTGCAGACATTGGGATTGTCAGCGCATTCATTGATGGCCACGCATTTGCCGTCGATTTCTCGGTAGTTTTTAGAGCATACGCATTTGTAGGAGCCCGGAGTGGGTACGCAGCTACCCGGAGAACAGGGTGTCTTGGGTCCGATGCACTGATTGATGCTGATACAGCGGCCGTTCCTCTCTTCATATCCCTTGGGACAAGCGCACACAACGTGCCCGTCGGCTACGGCACAGGTGCCTGGAGCGCAGGGGTTCTCGGAGCATTCGCTGATCGCTGTAAAAAATAGCTCTTCAAACAAAATCTCACTAACCCATCTGCAAAACTACCAAACAGCTGGTCGAGTAACAGAACTATAACCGCCAGATGCGGGTGTGCTAGTTTGCATCTCTAACTATCGCCCGGTATCGGCTGTCATAAACGTTAGCTTTCGGCCGAAATGTCATCTTCTATTAATTTTCCTAACAGTTTTCATGTAGTACGATACGACCGCCTGTTTTTACCAATGCAATTCGGAAAGCGTCCTTGAAATCCCGGTGCACACCGACACCGATCGTACAAACAGATCGTCCCCACCGGTGTTGTTGGTTCGGGCGTTGTCGTCGTCAGAAGGATCTTGTTCGGCACTGAAACCCATTACGAATTGTAAGCCTCGTTATCAAGCGGATATTTGCAATACTGACCGCATCCTCTGTTCGGTGTCCCTGTGTAACCGTCCTTGCAGTAACAAGCATCATCGCCCTCGTCGTACGTACACGAGCCTTGTCGGTAGCACTGGTAGGCTTCACATGGTGTTCGCTCTGTTACCGACACTGCAAAGTTGAAACAAAAATAATACCATTTTGCAAAAACTGACCATTTTTTAAATAACATTAATATATAAAATATTTTCAAAATCAGCCATATACTATAATAGAAGAAACGAAAACAGGAGTAAAGGCTCTGATTTTTGTTTTTTCAAGCAGGCTCAGCGGCCGCTGAAATTCTGGTGCTGCAGTAAAACTCTGTTCAGAACCAAGTTCAACGAGAGTTTAAAAAAATCTTATACAAAGTGATTAAAAGAAACTTAGTACATTGTAATAAACCGAAATTCTCGAGATAATTACCGCATTTCTGAGTTTTATCATAGGCGATGGCGGTGCTACTCCCATCGGGGCAGATGCACGTGTAACTTCCGGCCGCGTTATTGCATGTGGCGTCCTGGGCGCAGGGATTGCGTGAGCATTCGTTAACATCTGAAATTGGACACATAAGTTATCTCGTGAAAAGAAGGGCTAACAATGCCGATCGGAAGTACTACACATACCGAAACATCCGCCGTTGAGCGGAGTGAATCCTGGCTGGCATTTGCAGATGTAACCATTGTTCGTGCTGACGCATTCTCCGTGCGGTGCACAGGGATTACGATCGGCACATTCGTCGATCACTGCAATTTAATAGAAAAATTGGCAATATATTTATGAATGCGTTTATTTCGTTCGTTTTAATTTTCATTCCAATAAAGGTTACCAACTTACCGCATTTTCAACAAAATTAAGTTTACTAAACATTTAATTGCTTAGTAAATTTTTTTATTATAAAAATCATCTATAAAAATTTAACAGATGTTATTTTTAATTTATACTATTTTTTTATTCAACTATTTTTATATATTATTGTTTTACTGTTTAATTATTCTTTATTTTTTATTTTTATCATCTATAAAATTTTTTTGTTATTTGTTAATTAGGTATTTTACTTATTAGAAACGATTATTTCAAAACAAAATTCCAAAGCAACGGCACCGAAAATTGCCGTTGGAAATTTTCTTAACACTTGCAACTCCAGTTATGCAGATTTTAGGTCTATAATGCGTTCTTACCGCCACACTCGTTAGGGCCAACTTGCACGGAACCGGGTGGACATACTGCAGGCAGGAAAATGCGTTGAATAATAGGAAATATTACCGACAATAAAACCTGTCCACTTGTGTGTTCCCATACCTCGACACGCTTCTTTACGACTGTAAACGTTCTTTGTTATGGAATTAGCCGGACAAGAGCACGAGAAACTTCCGGGTGTATTGGTGCATAGAGCGCCCGTTGCACATGGATTGTTGACGCACTCATTGATATCTGGAGAGAAAAACAATAACAAGTAAACAAATATGCATAAAACCAGTGGGCTCACCAATTAAAAGCAACATAACAACTGTTATAAAATTATAAAATCAATTATAAAATCTGTACAGCGAACATGAAATAATTAAAATATTTCAAATTATTAAATTTAATAATAATTATTATTGATAAAATATTATCAATCATTAAAACGGGCCGAAAAAAATGTATATCCATACCGTAGCACATATTGCTCGGTGGCAGGCCGGTATATCCGGGATTGCACTGGCACGTTATCGCTCCATTCCTCACCGAACACATGGCGTTAATTCCGCAAACGGTTTCAGGGTTCGCCGGACATTGTATTAACACTGTAAAGTTGATAATCAATACATCAGAAAGTCTGAATTAGACTGTATGCAACAGGTGTCTGATGTACGGATTATCCAAACAGGTACATCAATACAGTCTCTTAACATACTCACATGTACAGCCATTATAAATGGACAAATGTATCATATGTATACGCTATAGACTGTGTTCATACGTACCACACTCCTGGTCACCAATCCCCGTATATCCCACCGGACACTGACAGTACGCCTGTCCCGGTCCCCTCTCCACACACACCGCACCCCGTCCGCACTGTTTCTGCTCGCACGCCCCGAGACAGGCCGAGTTGCGGTCATAAGGGTTGAGCGCCCGCAGTCCGGGCGGACACTGGCACCGATAGCTACCCGGGACATTCTGACACTGGGCATTGGCGCCGCACGGCATATCCTCGCACTCGTTGATGTCGTAGCATGCCGGTGGTGTACCCTGGAAACCCATGGCGCAGACACAGCGGACACCCTGGCAGACGCTGTTGCCGCGGCAGAGGGTGGGGTCACAGGGGGTGGGATAGACTGGAAAATGAATATTAAAAAATTCTAAAAAAATAATAAAAAATGCTCTTTGCTTGAAGAATCTACTTATTTATTTTCTTATTTATTCAATAATTTAATTATGTCTGACACATACTTTTCATTTAATTATTTTTTAATTTATTTTTATGTATATTTATTTTTTATTTATTTTTATTTACATATTGTTTTATTTTAGAGGTTTGACCTTTGATTAATTTGAAGAATTTCTCTTGAAAGATGAAAGGGAGTACAAATAATCAAGTGCTTATTTAAAGAAAGAGTAAATAATCAATTTTTGCGTGCAGGATGCTTATTCGAAGTGACCTTTGTGGAGTGCTATACATACTTGGAAAGCATCCCGTAGCTGGATTCGAAGGTTCGCCCGTTGTACCCGGTGGACAGATACACTGCGTCTGCATGCCGCGTAATACGCAGATGGCTTGTGGTCCGCACAAACATTGTTCTGCAATAAATTAACCAAATTATCTAAATTTTTAATTATTGTCTTAAGTGCTGATTTATTCGTGATTTTTGGTTTACCAATTGGAATAATTGTGAAATTCTTTGACGGTGGGAAGACTGGAGTGATTCCATAGCAGGTGGCTTTGGTATCATACGGATTGAGATTCAGCATACCGTCCGGACATTTGCACTCATAACCGCCATCCGTATTGCTACATTGCGCACCGTTGGCGCATCCGACGACAACACACTCATTTACATCTGAATAGGGGCAAAGAAGCAGCAAATTAAAGATGTGTCAACATGCACTCAGTATCACAAGCTGATTATATTTACCAACACAACGCTGTAGTTGCGCATCGAAAACGTAACCGTCCAAGCATGTACACTGATAACTTCCGGGTGAGTTGGTGCACATGGAACCCGGTGGGCAGGGATTATGCTCGGCACACTCGTTGATGTCTGCATAATTCATAAATACTGTATATATCTGGCTGTCAATAAACTAGTACCACTTAAGAAAACCTATTATGTACTAATTAAATTTTGCAGTACTTTTTGTAGAAATGAAAACCAAGACGTGCGTTGAACTAAAATACAAAATAAACATACATGAAAATATGAAAACAATAAACAGAAGGAAAAAATGCACAAAAAAATGCATAAAAAATTTTATTTCATGAAAAATGTATTAATAATAAAATTAAATACTAGGTGCATTTTTTTCTTATCTTTATTTTTTTTATTTATTTGTTTTAATTTTTTTATATTTTTTTTTGTAATTTTTATTTTATATTTTTATTTAAGATTTTTGCAATCTCAAAAATCTAGGCGCATACGCCAAAGGAACGTTCCTAACAAATTTTGCAAATATTTACATTGTTTGTTAATCATTCGATTCTTTATTATACATTACGACATATGGTGATTCGTTTACGTAATAACATGTTCGACAACCTTACTGGTAAGACACTCCAACTGTACTTCTGTATGATTAATTTTCTTAACTATTATGAAGCAAACATTTTTACTGCTGATTTTTGGTTTGGTTATTTTTAATTACTGCGTTTTCCATTTACCAATGCACTGCTCGAATCCGTTGCCGCGGAATCCCGGTAAACACCGGC
>JAQGAU010001983.1:0-17052 GCA_034698045.1 Paramacrobiotus richtersi | reverse complement strand
GCAGTCGCTCCACAAGTACCCGAAAGGTACTAACATCCACATGATAAGTGTCCAAAAAGAGACGGCCAGGATAGCGAGATATAAATCTTTGACAGAATTACGAATATTCTCCCGCGAGACCACAGTGTTTTCCCCGCGTGTCATAAGTCCCCTACTTCCCAAATTATTTACCCCAGCCAGAAGAGTCTGAATCGCTCCACACACAGCAAAACAAACGTTACCGCACTGCTTCAGGAGATTTCCAGAATCCTTTTCGTCATCAGAAAAATCTTGAGTTGGATTCATCACGGAAGACCAAAGCGCAGATAAAATTTTATTAACCGAAACTGACTATGCAAAAAGTTTTTGAAAATAGAAAAATTCAGCAAAATCAGCCAGTACGATACGCGAAGCCACCTCTGGAGGTGGCTTCGCGAACTGTATCTTTTTCCTTTCAAAATCAGGGTTTAAAAAAAGCGGGCAATGGTTGAAAAATGAAAACGGGACGCGGGGTCCGTACACGGTACGGGATACGGTAGCCAGCGCATCGTGTCTGAATGGTTCGAATTAGGGACGCATTCGGATACGTACTGAACCCCCGTCCCAGATCTTTTCCGTGGCACCCCGTATCGCGAATCGAGTATCTCCGTACTATAACCCGTATCTTACGATTTGAGACGCTAGTACTGTGTATCGAATCTGGATACGGTGCGAATTCGAGACCCACCCTAAGTGAACACTTTGGCACACTGCTGTACCAAGATCACTGGCCAGCCTTCCCATACTGCCTTCCCACACACGACCTCCACAGCAAGTGCATCAGGAACTCAAAGACAGTGAGGAGAACCCGCTGATCGCTTGCTTTGTTACATATGGACGCAAGTACTTTTGCCGATAAGGCACCATGTCTGTGTGTCAGCCTGCTGGATTGTTGCGATATTTTTAGTTGATCCTAAGCTAATTTTGTGTTTGAAGGTTTGTACAGCTGTCTGTGCCGCTGCTTAAATTAAGCAGCTTAATCAGCCCAGCGGAAGCGTGCTGCACAGATTTGTGGACAACAAACACTCAATCTCCTGCTGAAGTTGCAGAAGGATGGATGCCATGCGTGCTCTACGTTGTGCAGAATTTCGATGATTTTTGTTCGAACGTATCGCGTTACGTATGACTGGGTCAGTGTCCACTCTCGCGCTGATGGAAGCACGCAATAGGTTGTAATAAGAACAGGTTGTCGCACCAGTTTAACCTTGCTGGTTTGATCATCAGATTTCGCTGTGTGCTGAATTAATAAGCCGTCTTGACGTTTTATACCACAATACTGTAGAGTCTACAGTGTAGAGGAGCACAAGTGGAGCGAATCATACCACTGACGTTGTACGAAACTGTACAGATATACCTGGCGACAAGGTGCTATCATAACTGCTTCTATTGGATACACCATAAAAGAGGCATATGCAAACTGAAAATTGTTCGCGATAGCACACAAGTTGACTTACACCAAAGGCTTATCGTAACTCGGTAGCTTGTGTCTGCCTTGTGGCTGCTGCGATTTATATGTAGCTGCAGTATAATTAGTGCAGTTCTCTGGTTCTGGGTGGATAGTGTTACGAACATTAATCTGAATACCTAAAATTAATAACCTAACAGTACATTTCGAATGTGGAGTAATAACAACTCTAAAAAGATTCGTTTAGAGCATCAAATGCTCGCATTCAAAACCGCACTATTAAATTCTGCCTCCATATCTTTAGTACAAGTTTTCTGAGCTGGAATACTCGGGCAACCCGCGCTAATGGATGGTGTACTGTATCAAAATTTCTTCCGTTGGTGTTTCAAATACTGCAATATCTACAAATCATGCCAGAAAGATTTTCTTTGCGAAATTAACAAGTGTCTGTCGCGCAACTGAAAAATGCTGTGAGAAACGAGGTGAACGGACGGCATACAAAACGGCAGTTCGAGATGCTATCGACTTTTTCCTGTGCAGTAACAAACACCGTCCACTGCGAAACATTGACATTCAGTGTCGCCAGCGGTATTTAGTTCTGTTTGAGATCAAACTGATACTGATTTTAAAGTAGGAGAATAAGACAGCTGGCAAGCAGTCCTCGACGGTGACTGACCACTGTTAACTTTTTTCAAAACTAGCCTGAGAAAGTTTTTATCTTCAAAGCCGGTCCAAATATCAGTCCGTTCAATCACGAGCTTTGAGATTATCTGTTTGATGTCAAGCGTTGCTTTCTGCTTATCCAGCAGCTTCTGTTGAATCTACAGATAGTTCCAAAAAACGCCGCTAGACAATCTGAGTACCGCTAGCAGCGCGAGTGCCGATATTTTATGAGCAAACTTCTCTTAAAACAGACAACGAAGCTATCGTAAAATGTGGATCAAAGTATGGATAATCTTACTGTTAACCATAAGCGGGTATGTTCAAGCAGCGGAAAACAAGCCCGCTACAGCTACTGACTGTGAGCTGGCTCTGGACGGCTTCCAAGCAACTGCGGAACTACCCGTTGATCACATTGGCCGTCTTCTGTCTGCTTTTCCTCTTCTCGAAAGGGCACTTGGTTTCCGTCCGGATTTGGCAAATGACACTGCGGATGTGGATGCTACTCTCGGAACGTTCAATTCATCGCTGGATTCCTTGTACCGCGCAGTTGCCGGGCCAACGAATCCTAGAGAAGCTTTGGATGAATTCTGCTCGTAAGGTCTATCATGAGTAGTTCGTCAGACGTCAGTTGCATCGAGCTTAAGTTGCGCTCGCATTAACGTCAGCTTCGCCAAATAAGTTTTTACGAAAGATCACGTACCGCAATCGCATTTGACCGAAGTAAACCGGACCCCTGTCGGCCAAGGCGTTTTGCATAGATCATGCAAATACAAGACCGTTTTCGAACCTTTCATTGTAGTTACCTGAACAAAACCGCACAAGCTCAAGCGGACGTTGTTGACCGCTGCTCACCGGCTTCTCAAGCGTGTCCGCGCAGCCCAACATGGAAACTGATGCCCTTCATGCCTGACGTTCTGTGGGCTGTGACAGGTTTATGTCGAAGTCCAAAAGCAGTGGAATACCTAAACACTGTGGGAAACTGCTATGCCAAGATTACTGCCCAATCTTCCCACAGACTACCCCCACAACAAATGCAGCAAGAACTCAGACATAGTGAGGAAAGTCCCAAGATCGCTTGCTTGATTGAATACGGGCGCAAATATGTTTGCCGGTAATGCACCAAATTTTCGTCAGAGTGCTGTGTTTGTTTGTTGAACTTTCGCGATATTTCCACCTCATCCAAAGTTACTTGTGTACTTGAAGGTCTGTACAGCTGTCGGTGCCGCTGTTTAATCAGCCCAGCGGAACCAACATTGCCAAGGCTTGCGGACAACAAACGCTGAATCTGGCACTGGAGCTAAAGGAGGATGCTATGCGGGCTCTACGTTGTGCAGAATTCGGCGATTTTGTGAAAACGTTTGATTGGATTAGCGTGGCTTATCGTGCCGATGGAAGCGCGCATTGATAGGCATGGAGTAATGTACCAGTTAACCTCTTAGTTCTGATGACTGGATTCTGTTTGGGGAAGTGGTATCAGCCAGCTACAATGAACAAATGCATGTGTGAGAAGAATTAAAGTTCAGCAGTTAAATTCCCAATTTTTCTCTGTTACAAATAATGAATGTTATTTCTACATAGTCAATTACACTGTGTGTAAATCAATACAGTATTTTTTTCGATATTTCTTGTGACGCTGCAGCTCACAAGTGGCAGAAGCTAAGGATAGTTGCACAGCAGAACGATTATCGTTATCTCTTTTTCGCAAAACACAGCTTTAACAGCTAGGCAAGGCGGAACAGACAGAACCGGAAAAACCTTAATTATGCCATGATCGCTTCTGTCTAATAATGCCGGAACGCTTGGGTTTATAACTTTATACTGAAGTTATCTTACTCCGTTTTTCCATGTAATCAATTTCTTACCCTTTGGGATGTTACGCTGATCTCAACGTTTTTGTTAGACCGACCTTGTATGCACGGGTATTTGTTATTACTGGAAATTTGTTGTTCAAGCCACCGGCACGCGAATAGAACCACGACCCGTGTGGAGCCGGTTGAGTTCTGCGATATGATGATCCGTTATACGAACCGGTAATGTAGCTGTCGGAGGTAGTGTAATGACGGCCCGGCCCGAGGGCCATAGCCCGGGCAGCGGCCCGGGCTCTTTTAAGCAAGATCTTGTTTAAGCAAGAACAGCATTCGAGCGGCCATTTGTTTACAGTCATGGTTAAAGTTAGATAATCCAAGTACCAGTGTCATCACTTTAGGCAACGGCTCTCATTCCGATTAACAAAAAAGCAAAAAATGATGTCATATTTGTTTGTTCGAACACTGCGTAGTGCATACGTATAAAATTTCGAAATACAAAGCGGCCCGGGGCGGGATTTAGACGGCCTGGCCCTCTCAAGGGGGCCGCGCCACACTAGTCGGAGGGCGTATTCGTCAGAACGTTTTCAAGATAGCATATGACGAAGCCATGTAAGCCTGCCAAGTCTGCGCTGCTCATGCTGCTTATAAGGTTATGAATATCGCTTTTGAATCAGTTCGTACACGAATATCCTTTTCTTCTGCTGAATAATTAAAGCTGCTAAAAATCCCATTGTTTACTGCACCGCTGTCGTCTATTTATCCCAGAAATTCTCTCTGATATGGTTGCACTCAGCGTGGGTCTCCAGATTGTGTTCGTTCTAGGTAGTGGTAAGTGACACTGGCGCAAAATAATGTTTTCATAATTGACCTTTTAATGACATTGCCAGTTACAGAAAGTTTAGCTCTCCATGTTTTATCAGATCTAAAACACTTCTTTTTATATTATGGACATGTTAAAAATGAACTATATTATTGTTACTTTATGCAGGAAGTTGTTAATCTTTTGCAGTATCAGATGTCAAGCCTCAGCGGATATGTTTCTACAATGGAAAACCAGCGCACCACAGTCACAGGTACCGACTGTGGGTCGGCCATCGACGGCTTCCGGACAGAACCATCCGCGGAACACGTTGAGCGGTTTTTGTCTGATTTTCCAAATTTTGCGTTTTTACACGGTTCGCCAGTGGCTTCCCCGAATATAACGAACGCAACTGTCGGTTCTCAGGACGTTATAGACGAATTCTGCATGTAAACACGCGAATCATGTAAACACCGGCATATTTGTAACTGTCCTGTTTGCAGCAACCTAAACAAAACGGCACAGGCTGTAGCGAGAGTTGCGGATCGCGGCTCAAACGCGACTGAAGAATGTCAGTCCTCAGGGTCCCGCGCGGTATCGGGGCTGCTACACTTCACACCGGACGTTTTCTGCGCGGTGACTGAGCTATGCAAAAATAGTAAGGTTGTGGACTACCTGACTACCTTGGCTGGCTGCCATGCCAAAGTTTTTCGCCAGGCTTCTATCGCTGGTAACACCCATGCCGCTGTAGAACTCGCAGAGAATGAGGAAAATCCGAGGATTGCTTGCTTTATTCCCTATGGCCGAAAGTTTGTTTGCCGGTAATACACTATATCTGCGCTTTAGTTTCAGCCATTCCTTCACTGTACTTTCGTATATCAAGGTATCTCCAGTGGACCAAGCGAGTGGTTATCAGTCCTAATCACAACATCAGTGGCCAGATTTGTGGAGACCAAGCTCTGGATCTTTCGCAGGAGTTCCAAGAGGAAGCATTTCGGGCTCTCCATTGTTCGGAATTCGGTTATTTTGTTCGAGAGACTGGTTATATGCGTATCGCGGTATACGGTAATGGAAGCGCGCAATATCATAGCGCATCCGAGCATCAGTTTAGTGAGTTTATCCTCTTAGTTCCGAACGAGGGTTGTGTTGTGTGTCGAAGAATTAATTCTTTTCAATAAAATGGAGCTTAAATCTATAGACCCCAACATATTTCGCACCCGATTCAACCTAACATGGGTCAAATGACCCAGCCCTGTCTGCTGCTCTATCTCTCTCAAACTGACCAGAGCTCTGTCTACTGGTCCATCTCTCTCAAGCGGTTGCAAACCGGATGTTTTTGGTTAAAGATCCAAATTTTTTGTCTTGTCTCTTTCGAATTAATCTTCCGCTGCGGCAGTCGCTTTTACCAACAGGATCTATTTTATTTTTGTACTACAAGCTAAGTGCTACCATTAGAATTTTTCTTGGTTACGCACTGCATGCGTTTCATGTAGTAATTAATTGTTTTCCAAATGCACCGAAACTGCGGGTCAATTGACCCATGCATGCACAGAACATCCGGTTCGTAATTTTTTTAATCTGATACAGCTGAAACGTGTATAATCATCGGCAGGAAGATTAGGAACCACTGTTTTTTTTAAAACCGCTCCTGTTTATTTTGTGGAAATTTTTTTTACTCACGTTTGGGTCACCATGACCCAGTTGGGTTCTATAGAGTTAACGGTCGCGATCCGACAAACGGGGCGGATCATTACAATAATCCGACTAAAGAAGGCTATCCGAGCTGGACCGCCAATTGTCGTCGTGGACGCAAGATTGGGAATCATCAATTCTATCACGGCCCGTGATTCACGGGACCCAATGACCGTTTCATCCTGATCACTATTGTTGCGTGATCAACTATACAGGCGTGGATTTTTTTGATTTTTGATCTGCTAATAGTCAGTGCGCTAAGATCGAAGCAAAGGCTTATTTGCGCATCACCAGTTGTACTGGTGCTTGCATGTTAATTAGATCCCCGTACATCTTATGTCCTCCTCTTACGAAGGACAGTCATTAAATTAAGTGGGCAGTCAAGCCGAGAACATTTGGTTATATCACTCAAAAACTGCACTAACAGGAATCGAAATGCCGCTCCGAAACGTTTTTTCATATTCCTCTATTGTTTTCACTGTGTTGCTCCGTACTATTTTCGTTACCGTTATATGCAAGTAATAACTATTTGAAGTGTAAAGGTATTGTGCTTGATCAGGCAGCTGGATATGCAGCGCAGTTGCACCCGTACAACTGCAATGCAACAGAAAAATTAACTTTAGCAGACGATCCTTCTATCAAGACGATCCTCCTTCCGGCCTAGTATTATACGCCCCCTGATTGTTGATTACGCGCTAAACAATGTCAGCAAAAACGCGACGATAAAGTTGTGGGAAACTCCGGTCTGCAAAAATTATGACGTCCATATAAGCTGACGCGCAGATGTTCGACATCTATTCCAGTTTTGTGAACCACTTACATTGTCATTCTTGATTGAACGTTTTCACTGAAGCGGTGAATTTTATTACACTCGACGTATCATAACGGTAAGCAGTGCTAAGCACACCTATATACTAAAGGTCACCGTCTAATTCGACCAGACGCATCGACGAATCACAACCGTACGACTATGTGCATAACTATTCAGGAATTACTAAAGGTCACCATATTATTCCGACATATCAAAGCGCACGATATTTATTTGTACTAGTACTATATCTGATCAGTTCAATACTGACAGGTAAATCAACAAAAACCTTATATTCACAAGTACATGAGAATGTGCTCTCTATGTTATGCATTAATTTTAAAATTCTTAACAACCTTTCTTTTGCATAAGCCTAAGGTGTTATGAAAGTTGAGAGTATCTGAAGTGATTCACTGTTAACATGGTCGTCGATCGATGTCTCTGTGAGACGCGTTTGGTATGATTTATTATCTTGGCATCCTCATAGACGGCCATGTTAAAAATAACTACATCAAAAATGCTTATACCTTTTTACGATAGATTTTTGCCATACATATATATTATAGGATTGGCCCGAAGAATAAGAAGTTATTTTCGATCAGTATATTATGCATAACGCACTATCTTTATTCTCACATTTCACGAACACCGCGAGGCCATGTTTGCTTTACTTGGACATATTGTGTAGCAAATATGCCTCTGGATCCCAGTTCAACCAAACACCAGACCTTAAAGAAGACTGTTATGCTGAGACGAGTGGAGAACCTGAGGAAGGTCAACGCGTCGTGGCGTGGGTTACTGACAATCGAGCGGCGAAGAACTGTGAAAACTGGGGCGGCCAAAACACTGAAGGCGTCGTCGTTTGCCGCAAACCTGGACAGTTCGAATGCTGGAATGGGCGCCATGATATCGAAATGCACGAATCCGATGCCGCTGAACTTCTGAAGCCAATATCGACCGCTGGCTGCCCGATCTGTCAGGAGGAGCGGACCGTTATGACAACCCGGATAAAGAAGGTTATTCGGGCTAACCCTCTTCTAACCTTCTAACCTTCTTTTAACCACCGCGCCAATTGTAGCCGTGGACACAATAATGGAGGTTCCCCAGTTCTATCACGTCATGCCGTCATTCTATGACCACCTGTTGCCATTAATTAACGTAAATTTCTTTATGCAGATTCATGGTGAGAAACGGAAACGTTTTTAGCCAAAAGGACCATAGTCTCACAGTCGCTGAGATCCATCCGAAATAACGTGATTCATGTTTAAAATGCAAAAAATGTGGTTGTACTTGATGCACAGGAAACAACACAGGATTATCTAATCCGCGACGCCGCTCGATCATTAATATAATTAGTAGATAGTTTATCATAGTTCCGTTGTTTATACCCGCTGTAAGTTAAGTGACCCAAAAGTTGTCTGTTACTGTAGTTGCTAACCAGCCAGCCACGCCGTCCGAATACACCAAATTTGGCATTTGTAGTTTAGGTTAAATAAATTGATAACGAAACGGAACTTTGTAATTTCGCCGGATACTGTTTATTGTACACATTTGCTGCCCGCCTTGGCCGAATTACACTTCGTCTAAGTTGGCCGAAGAAGGAGCTGTCCCCAGAACAGCCATGGCCTTGGCACGCTGCAGCTCGATGCTGATCCGCTGGTAGATGTATTCTTTGGCTCGCTTCTCTCCCGTTTCTTGGCAAATCTTCTTGACCAAACTGCACATCAATCGGTGCGCTTCCGGACCCCACGGTCCCATCGTTTCGAATGCCACTGCCACTTACTGCTTTATTATATTAGTGTACAGATATATTGTATACGGCAACATACGTTTACGAGTATGTAGAAATATTGCGTTTTGTGGTCACGCAGGCGTATAGTTTGTATGCATGCATTGCAGTGCAGCTTGCGCAACAACACATTGAACTTCGGCAGACGATCGTTTTTTCACGGCGCAGCGACTGTTGATTACCATCGAAACAGGATAAGGAGCTTAGGAGGATACAAAGTCAAAGAATCTACACCAGCGTTCGTCACTGATAACGAATCGAAGTACGTTAAGCATATCACGCCTGCTGTCATATGGGGGTCATTGGCTCGACTCTTCGACGTATTAAATATTTAATCTGATGGCAACCTCAGGATATGATTTCATTTCCTAACAAATAGTAAATTACGAATTCGTGCGCACCGAATAAATTTCCACCGGTGGAAATTATCCAGTATCTCTGTTAGGAGCAAGAGGCGCGACGATAAAGTCGTAGGGTGTGCCTCTCTAAATGTACAAATACTGTAGCGCTTGTATAAAAAGGCGGAGAGGCTCTGCATAAAATATAGACAGTTCTTTCAGTCTGTGAACGACTAAAGTTGTCATTCTCCCTTGCAAGTTTTTCATTGGAGCGGTGGAATTTTTCGCATTCGACGCCTCATTACGGTAAGCAGTACTGACTATGCCATATTAAAGGTCACGTTGTATCATAACCGCAATACTACGCGCATTGCTAACTTTATTCACGAGTTACTAAGGGTCACCGCCTTGTCCTGACATGCCTCGTTCTCATATTTTTGCGCTCTCATATATTTTAAAATCCTGATTGTATTTCTTAAATTTGTGCAGTTAAAATGTGGCTGGATCCAAATTCGCGTGCATACGAGATGTTGAAGAAGACCATCTATGCTGAGGCCCGTGGAGAACCTTTGGAAGGTCAACAGGCCGTGGCATGGGTGGTTAAGAATCGGATGGCGCAGAATCGTCCAAGCTTTGGTGGCAACACTATCGAAGGCGTCGTCCGCCACGATCGACAATTCGAGGCCTGGAATGGACGCAATGACATCGTAATGCACGACACGGCTGCCGCCCGAGCCATCGATCAATGGCTTCCCAACGTCTTCAACGGTCGTGATCCGACACGCGGGGCGGACCATTACAACAATCCGGATAAAGAAGGCTATCCGGACTGGACCACCCGTACTAGACGTGGACGCAAGATTGGGAATCACCAGTTCTATCACGAAAAACGCTGATTAGTTCCGCCTTAGTCACCACGACAAGCCACACTGGCACGGATTCCCCTGGTTTTTGATTTGACATAAGCTAAATGCACTACCGTCTAGCCCTCGAAGTAAAATGCTTAACTGCGTACTATGGTGCTTGTTGATTCGATCCTCATTAATACGCACTTGCAAGAACTTACTATATCTAAATAAGTTCTTGGCACTTGCCTGCATAATCCTGTTAAGTAAGTCGAGGACAATCGGCCGTCATTTATACCACTGGATACCCCATCCTTTACGGTTTCGTTATCTTTTTCGATTTCCACTGACTGCACTTTTTCACGTAAATGTTTAACGTAAATTTCCTTTCAGCTACAGAAATTATGCACACTTACAAAAATTAACAGCGTTTTTCGTTTTGTTATAACTGCAATATTTGGCTGGCGTGAGGTCGCTATATCGAAACAGAACAACATCCCAAGCGCTATAATATTAAGCCGGCAGATAACTACGAGAGTATGGATACGTTATCGTGGGGCGTTCAAATACATTCAATCGCGGGTCATAAGTTTGCCACAGATGTGGAAGCTCGACCTGTATGTTCCCCGCGCTGTTCCAGTACTTAAGAGTAGTACATTGATTTATCATTGGAAACGGTATCAAAATAAACAATGCCATTACGATTACTGTCTCATTCGTCAGGGGGTCACCGTCTCTGTTGCACTAAAACGTTCGTATTTGGTGCTCCTACAGTGTTTCTTTACTGTAATCCGTACGATCAATACGGTCAGTCGATAAGCCAAATTGTGACAATGAACGTAAGCAATACTAAAGAATTTAATTCCTTATAACAATTAGTAGTGCTTGCATGTATGCATTAATGCGTGAGGGAGAACTGGTTGTCAGAGAAAACCTGTTTCGGAGATCGAATCTTATTTCAATACATCCTTCGTTCGCTTCGGTCTTTTATCGCAGCGAAGCGGAATGCGATTACCTAGTTATTTTATTACTGAAAACGGGAATAAACGAAACAGTGCAGTTTCCACAAATGTCCTTTATGGCGATCCAGGAAATAGGTAGTATTAGAACTGCTCTCTGTGGAACGATGGTCCGAACATCAACTATGTATACTTTCCGTAGTGCCAATTAGATTGCAGCTGCATATAAATTATTGCAACATAGGTTCTCGTACCGGTAGCGCAGGGATTTCATTTGCTTTAAGAAAACATAAACTTTGCCACTTGGCTGCGCATGCGGTAATTGAATCAGAGTGCAGCGTTGAAACTCTTTTCAACACTTTGCATTGCAACCGTACTATAAGAAGGGAAGTAAAAATATGGTGCTTTATTGTGAATCAGCTACGGCGTAATATGGTAACGTTATAAGTTGTAAACGAACTTGGAAAGACGGACGAACTTGCCTTTTACGGGCAGTGTGCGCAGAGATTGCTGTTGCAATCTAAAAACACTGTCATCAAATGCCATACTGTAAAATAAGTAATTAAATAACAGAACAGAAAACAACATACTCGTATAAAGTAGGAAATAACAGAACATCCGTTAATGACAACAAAGCGAACACTGCACTAGACATACCGCGACTCCTTCTTGACCGGATCCTGACTTGGAGATATCACCGGATGTTGAATTCGAAATTGGGTTCCACCAGGTACAGTCAGAGAAAACGTTTAAAACGTACAAGTGTGATACATTTGTTTTGAATCACATTATTGTAACAGATTGCCGCAGATTCTTTTTTCGAAGAAATCAACAATTGTTGACAATCAACATAAACTGGATAATCAGCATGCATTTTACGATCATATTTTTACAGTACGTTATATGAACATGTCTATGCAGATCAAGTCTTAGGTTAGCGTTGCACTGTTTGCATCGGCCGGATAAACAAATTCCTGTTTTACAGAATATCCCTAATTGTAAGCCTGTTTAGCCCTGTATTTCAGACAATGTTTTAACCACCATTCCGCTTGAAGAGAGACCAGTCAAGCCTCCAGGTATCACGCAGACGCTTTTCAAAATTTTTTAAGGTAAGGTGTACGGTACCGCCGCATAAGTCGTGAATGTATTAGCTAACAATGTTGTTTTAATGTAGTATTCTTACCCCCAGACTCCCAGTTATGCTTTGGCGGATGATACTGCAGGCATCACAATGGAAAACGTCATAGATACTTTGTACTGTACCAATAAATATATGATTGATAAGTCGACTGCAAAGGCATGCCGGATTAACTATGTACATGTCCAGTGGCATATCAGCGCAAAGTCTGCTTGTGCTATGCTGCAACAGGTGCGATTCTTATGTGCATATGGGTCACGGAGTTATAAATGTGGACCGTATGCTTTATGCTAAAGAATTATTATACGCATAGCTGTATAAATAAAGACTTTCTTCACGTACTGATAAAAACAGGCGCTTTATAATTTGAAGTTTTGAGTTTCTTGAGGTTTCAGCTTTCGTGCTTTTTATGTTGCTCGTAATCGTTACAGGAAAAGGTACTTATCTGATGTTCAAATTTCAAACTAAAGAATCGGACGCGTAGAAATGCTCAAGAGATCTTTTCAGGCCAGGCAAGTCGGCGAAAATGAAACAGCAGAGCTGGCGCTTGCTCACATACCAGGTCAAACCGTTACAGACTACAGTCATGGAAAGCGCCCCGTTCCTGGATTTGCCTCATGACCTTACGAAAAAAATTGTTTATCGTGATACATTGACGGTTTCGAGCCGTCTGCTCTCAAGAATCCATGTCGGTAAGGCGACATAAAAGATTTATACCGTCGATCCCGATCAAATCGTCAGAATGTGACTATTTAAAGGTCATAAAGTCATTGTGATTGTATTCCTGATGAATCAAACACGTTCTTGCTAAATGTGTACTAAGTTTCGTTCAGACATTACAGACAACGATGATCTTTACACCGATGGCATTCAATCCGTCTCGGCATTGCGCGAAACTCTGGGACGGATATTTCATTTCATCAGTTCATACTGTATACCAGTAGCAACCAGGAACTGATGCACACCGTATGGAAATCATTGGAAATCAGTGTGTTGGTATCAAGAGCGCGACGAAAATTAAACAAGCGTAGAGGCTCAGCATAAAATATGCACGCACAGTTCTTTCGGTTTGTGAACCACCAAACGTTGTCATTTTTTAGTTCCTTGCAAGTTTTTCATTGAAGCGGCGGAGTTTATCACAATATTCAACGGACCATAACGGTAAGCTGTGGAAGTACTGTACTCACCAAATCAAACTAAAGATTACGACGCATCACCGCCGTAAACTATGCACATGGCTGATTTTATTCAGGAACCACTAAAGGTCGCCGCAATGTTTTGATATAATATATCGTACATCAGCACGTTTTGTTCGCGTACTGTCCTTGTTCTCATATTTTTACGAGCTGATTGTTTTACTTAGGTTTGTGTAGCCAAAATGCGGCTGAATCCAAGTTCAAAAGATTACCAGACATTAAAGAAGACTATCTATGCTGAGGCCCGTGGAGAACCACTGGAAGGTCAAAAAGCCGTGGCCTGGGTGATTAAGAATCGAGCGGCCAAGAATCGTCCCTACTGGGGCGGCAACACCATTGACGGCGTCTGCCGTAAACCTGGACAATTCGAGGCCTGGAATGGGCGTACTGACATCGTAATGGACGACACGCGGGCCGCCAAAGCCATCGATCAATGGCTACCAACTGTCTTTAACGGCCGCGATCCGACGGGCGGAGCGGACCATTACAACAATCCGACCAAGGAAGGCTATCCGAGCTGGACCACCAAAACAACTCGTGGACGCAAGATTGGGAATCACCAGTTCTATCACTCAAAACCCTGATCAGTTCATCCCTAATATATGACCAATGGAAGTCTGGAACCATACTGCGCAACAAACCATACTGGAATGGACTTTTTTGTTTGTTGATTTGCGCTAGCATCGAAGCAAGTGCATGGTTTTTTGCCTATTAGGAATTTTACTGTACTTTCAGTAGCGTTCTTGCACTAAAATGTTCGGTTTTGGTAGACATATAAAAGAAGCGCCATGTACAAGCCACTAATCTGCAATGGATTGCATTGTATTTTGATTCTGATTTTATTACTGTCATGAAAAATGTGCGAAAGGTTGCTGGCAGCAAACACTTTATTTACTTCCAATGTTAGTAAATTTCAAGACAATCTGGCCGATTTGCAAACGCATTTTCATCATTCAGGAACAGTACGTAAGTTCCTGTTTCCACACCATATATACTAACTGTAAGCGAGATACGCATTCTATTTGATGACGGCAAAAATGATAGTTTTAACGAAGTTGTAACCCAAACGAACGTCGAGAGACGATCCCTCTTTTACGGCCTAATATGCGCAGCGACTGATATTACGACCTATAGCTAAACATTGCCATCAAAAGTTCTGTAAAATAACCAACAGGACATCCGTCGATGATATCGATCGAAGGGAACATTGCTCTCGGCATATACAATTGTGATATCACGCCTTACATGTACAATTAATTATATAATGCGAAGGCATCATCTGACTCGTCATAGCATGTGGTCATATTACCAATCTCTTACTGCAGCAGTGTTTTCACTTTGCGTCAGATTACGAGCTTCGACCCATGTGTACGCAAAACAAAATTACTGGTAGAGCAAATCAGCATATTTCATTAGTGAGTAACAATATTAATCGCGACGATAACATTTTAGGACGCACCTTTATGCACAGCACTGCCTATATAAGAACGCGGAAAGACTCTGCACAGGATACGCACAGTTCCTTTCAGTTTGAGGAAACTTAATTACTGCAATTTTTGACCGAAAGATTTTAAATTCAGCAGTGAAATTTACTACATTCGACACCTCATACATAACGGTAAGTAATACTGTTCATGCCATACTAAAGGTAAACGCATAATTTGACTAGATTCAGCACATGTAAGACTGGAAGCTACTAAAGGTCACCATAATATTGTACTGAAATATCCCTAGCGAACTACACTTACGTAAATGTTAAAATGCAGCAGAAAATGCCTCTGAATAAGGATTCAAGCGAATACCAGACCTTAAAGAAAACTGTTTATGAAGAGGCCCGCGGAGAACCGGAAGAAGGACAACGCGCCGTGGCATGGGTTATTAAGAATCGGGCAGACAAGAACCGTGACTACTGGGGCGGCAACAACATTGAAGATGTCTGCCGCAAACCTGGACAGTTCGAATGCTGGAATGGGCGCCGTGATATCGACATGAACGAACCGCGTGCCGCTGAAGCCATCGATCGCTGGCTGCCCACTGTCTACGACCATTCCGATCCGTCAGGAGGGGCGGATCATTACAACAATCCGGATAAAGAAGGTTATCCGGGCTGGACCGCCAACTGTAGCCAGGGACGCAAGATTGGTGACCACCAGTTCTATCACGGCCCGTGATTCACGGGAACCGCTGCATTCCCTAATTATGGATCGGTATTGCTCTGGTTAACTACTGGCTTGGATTCTGATTGACTGATTAACTACTGGCTTTTGATTTTTTTGGTGCTCTAGAATAGGAGCACAGGTTCGTCTGCTTATTGCGAGTTGTAGTACGGGCACCCTAAAAACAATCTAACATCGTCCTCTACTGGTAATATGCTAAGCAGCTAAAGGACATTTATCTAAATTTATAGGACTAGCCACCGTTTATATCAACTGGTACGAACTGCACAGCGCGACGCGGTATTCGTTATCGTTTTCGTTTTGCACTGCACATTTTTTTAAATGTAACCATGTATGGACAAAATGGCAATACACAATATACAAGGGTCGCCTTGTGATGATATTAGGTGGTTTTATAGCGCTGTAATTAACGTAGCAAAACTGCAAGCTGTTCTAATCAGTCAGTACTCACACGTCAGTAGCCAGAACCCAATTAGGTCAGATGCGTGACACTTGGGTTCACAGTTGGATTTCCAACCCATGAAAACTGTACCTTTGAAATCCAGTCACTGTTTTTACTTCTATCCACGCGGGCACGTGACTACGATGGAAAGTAAAACCCCTAAGGATAAGATATCGCGGTGCTGTCGTAAACCTGTACAGCCATTTTACTTATAAATATGCAGGAAAATGATATCAAAGGGTAATGGTGTTATGATGTCATCGTGAGCAATATCTTATTTGTTAGGGGTCACCGTTTGCATTAAAACGGTTGAACTGCAGTAAGTTCCGGTGTATACTGAAAGTGCCATTTGCATATTAATAGAAACGTCAAAGTCGGGAACACGCACTGCAACATCAGAAGTTGTTACGAACAACCTATTCGTGCACTTGTGGATAACGTTAACCGTACGTAATTAACAAAATGTGTTAAATGCTTTTAAATGTAGCACATCAAAAACCGTAGCGTAAATAGAAAATATACTGAGACAAAAGTTAGCATGGTTTAAAACTACCACACATGGATTTGGAACAATTAGTCAGAATCGGACTCTGGTTCCGAGCTCTCATTGCAAATCTCTTCTGTAGTATAGCACCAGTCTGCGGTTGTGCACTGATACCATTTGCCCAGAATTAAATCAGCTGTCCTCTGGAAAGTTGCGAAAGATGTCAAAATATCCAGTCCTTCGGTTATTCGTCCAAACACACAACTGCGATCGCTAGATCGATATTTGGCTAATGTTGCAATCTGGACATCGAATACAGACCCGCCTTTGCTGTCCGAATCAGCGTTCCATTCGAACCACACAGAACCAGGAATCGTTGATGACATGACGCTCATTTCCTTAATGACACTCTGACGCAGCTCCAGATTTTCATCCGAATCCGCGTGGTAATTTTTTATCTTGAGAGATTCGGTCACAAGAACAATCCGGTG
>JAQGAU010001982.1:0-17055 GCA_034698045.1 Paramacrobiotus richtersi | reverse complement strand
CTGAACGCCCGTCCATTTTCCATGCAGCTCTGCGATAGTTCCAACTGGACGAACAACGCTCAAGTAGAGAATGTTGCTGATAAAGATGGTGCTCAAATACACGGTGAAGGATGAGGCGGATGCATGGGTATAGAGCCGTGACTGAACGATCAGCATGGCCGCATTTAAAAGCATGGCTAGAGCTGATATTATGACCGTTATAACTAGCCAAGCGGTCCAACCTTGCGGTTCGGAAGGATGTGTAAATTCAGTTCCATTCCATTCAACCGTAGAGTTTTTGAAGAGCTCCATTGTTAGCAAACAATCTTAACGGACGCTTCGGAATTGCACAAGTGCTCACAATTATGTGATGTGTGCAAACTTCCTCACCATCAGGCAAAACTTCTGCAACTGTCAGAACTTTATATATCCGAAGAACAAGTGAAAAGGCAGTAATCTCCGGTATTCAGTCATCAGAATTATTGATTATGGCTCCGGAATTTGGTAGAAAGGTACTGACTTGCAGCCGCAATTAAATAACGTGGGTGCATAATTCTGTATCTGATCTTTGCCACTTTCAGCTTTGTGGCACTACCAGTAATTGGGGGGAAAATCCAGTGAAATCTATTCCGTGCAATGGTATCGTGTCTCAGTGGATAGGAAACAGCAAAATTGTTGTGAAGACGAGACGACGGTGCTACAATGCTTGTTTGTGCTTGTTACTATGAGCGATGCGGGCAATGGTTCCGTTCCCACACCGTTCCGCGCTGTAATCGATCGACGCCATAGTCATGGCGAAGAAATTCCAGCAATCCACCTACACGCAATAGATTTGCAGATTATGTTCGAAGATTCGTGGTGAATTTGCCCACGACCTGCTCTGACGCATGATCTGACACCGGCTTACAAAGAACTTCTGGATGACATTCAAAACACGTGACCTATTCGTTTCATTCATGGAACAGCCTTTGACTATCCAGCCTGGTACAGCACCCTTTGTCAGCTAATTAACTACAAAATACATGTACCTTGAGTAATAAAATTTCACCACGTAACTTCAGGAATTTGTACTGTGGTGTTCTTCGCTTTCTGATGCGAAACAACTTTTAATCGTGCGATACGGGGTTGTTGCCTTACTATTCAAGAAAAACAAAGAACTGCGACGGCGCATTCGCGCGGACATTCAGTCTGTCCGTTAACTTACGGTAGTTATGACCTTCCATCTTCCGCGGAAAACTATTCAACAGATTAACTAAACTAATAAACGGTTATACAATAACAGGCTGCAACAGGACCATTCCATGGCCACATGATGGTTATGCTTCATTCATCCGTTCTGAAAGGATGAACTCGATCAGTTCTGGTTTTTTGACAAGTTTCGGTAACTTGATTTGATTGGCGGAAGTCTTGGAATTCGCCAGCATAAAGCTTCGCAGGTTATTGAAAGCTCCTGGTAGGACAAAACAGGCTTTCAGTCGATCCAGTCCGCCTTTTCTGCGCTGGAATCCGTACCGTCCCGCAGTCGCTGCGAGAACTTCATCCAGCTGGAAAACAGTTCTGCATAGCCTTACAAATTTTCCAGAATTATTTTTATCGCATTACTTTTTTGGATAATTCTTTCTCCAGTTCGAGCGTCGACTGGGTTTGACTTTCTAGTTCGAGCAGCACAATGTAAAATGGTGCGTCCAATTCATCAAATGCTAGCAACAACAGACGAAGTTAATCATACAAGTACTCCATAATCCATATTGATATTGTTTAGTGTGCCTTACGAATTGTAATGTTAAGCGCATCTAGCGCCGGGCTTTCGATGCAGGCGAAGTTGACCAGTTCTCCAAGCTGCGGGATACTCTCGAGCGTTTGTCTAATGCTGTCCATCACAGCTGCCTCGCTTGTCTTTTCTCCTTTAATACAAAGGAGCTGCCCGGTTCTGAAAGGCTTTGCTTTTACTGCCAGGAACTCTTAATGCTCCATTACACCTGTTATCAGCTTACCGGTACAGAAATTCGACTATCGGACACTTTCCATAGAAGTCCACGACACGGACAATGTCGCCCAGCCGGTACCGATAAAGTCCGGCATGTGTTGTCAGTACCAATTCGTAATCCTCTCCAAGTTTAACCTGATGACAAAGTTTACTTAATGACTTCTGAGTTCCTTAGTTTCGTTAATTTTCATGATTCCTAACAGTATATAACTCGGAAATTTGATCATTCCTGTTGGTTGTCAACTAACGAGAAAATAACAACTTTCATCATTACCTCATCTATGAAAACTGTCTGCGGCTGTGCTTCCAAAACGTCTTTAAACGGGATAAATTCATAAAAGTTGTAGTACGGCCAGATTAGATAAACAGCAGGTGTACGATCCGGCCAGAGATTCAAGCCGTAATACCCTTCGCTTCCGAGGAACCATGGGCAGAAAACCCGGATGCCTGCTGACAGAATGCCGTTCTATTCGTTTTGTCAAAAATTTCAAGCGGTCAGAGTTGCAGTTCTTGTTGAAAGAAGAAAAGAAACAGGTAAAAGCATTTTTTGTATTATAATTATGGTTTTCGTACCAGATGCGTATCGGCTGTGCAATGCCTCAGTGAAGTGAAGAAATGGACCGGTGCCGATGCAGTTCATGAGTTCCAGGTTCGGCCAAATACGTTTGGCTAAAGTATTATCAATACCTGCAGAATGGGAATAATTGCAAGAAGAACAGAAGTTTGGGTTTTTTCTCCGCAGAGAACACACTTATAACTTATGCATCGTAATATGGCGCAAGGACAGGCGCCTCCTTTGAATAGTCTTCGTGGACCAAGTCTTTCTAGGAACTAATTTTTGGATGCAGTCTAAAGCCATTAAGCTGTTTGCGTCTGAAAGCCAATCCCAAAAGAGCAACAACCTAACAGGATTTGGAAAATGGGTGTTCCAAACCGAGCATAAGTAAAACAGAACCAATCTCACCTTTCGTGAATTCTCTCTCCAACTCGTTAGCCCTCACTGAATCAGGTACAAGCGCAGTCTCAAGCTCCTTCCTCTGGCTGTCAGTCAGTCCTGGCAAATCCTTCTTCAGCGTCCCATTTCGAATATCCAGAACCAGGTCTTTCCACGCCTTTTCCATATCCGCAAAGGCAAAGTAAACCAAAGACACAAAAGTGGTGTCAATGCGTTTGATGCTGCGATCCCGCAGTCCAAACAACAGGTGAATGTAGCGAGTGGTCACTTCATTATGAATGTCGTAGCCAACTTCCGGTGTAGTGAACAGCCCATCGACACCGCGAGAGCTTGGCAATGCCGTAGCGGGACCGATAGTCGTTCCGCAAGGAGCTTTGGTTAGGCTGCTTATAGGGGTGTAATACAGGCGTATTACCTAACGCACAACACAGAGTCGCCAAGTATTTGGAGGGGAATCAATAACTTCGATGATACGACCTCGTTTTAACAAAAACCTTCGTATTAAGAAACATACTACTTAATTTTCGAACACCACAAACCGTGAATACAGTAAAGTACAATTTAGATGCCAGAACCCTAATTATTATGTGAGATTAATTCGCGATGTACGGGCGCTGTTCTTCAGATTGATCTTTAGCAATAAAGCACTCAAAAACTCATTTGTGTTGTGGAGCACATTATGTCCGAAACCGCAGTACTGCTGTCAATGTTATTCCACTTACTTACTTACCCGTTCTAGCCCTTTCCACTGCGGGATCCTTCTATCGACATGGTATCCCGCCACAGCGGCATATTTGGAAAAGATCGTCCGAGATTTCGGTAAGATAGGTATCCGACTTGGTTTCCCAGTTGTCCCAGACGTCTCCGCAAAATGCACCGGCTCATCAGACGTGAGTACCTTCTTCTCCCCAGCCATCATTCTCTCCACGTACCTCTCGACATCACTGTATTTTATCAGTGGTAGACGTTTAACCAGATCCTCCCGTGTCCGCACTTTATGGATACTGTTGGCGCGGTAGTACTCGGTGTCGGCGTTGTACTCGAGGATTTTGATCAGTTCTTTCTCCTGCGTTTTTCGAATGTCTTTAACGTCTTGGTCCAGTTTCCAGGTGAGATACATTCCGTAGAAGTACATCAATCGGTAACGGTAGTATTTCCTTAACGAAAGAACAAAAGAAGCGCTGGATTCCCTGGTCGTTAGGAAGTCCATGACGAAGAATGAAAGAAGAGAAATCGTTAAACCTGCGAAAGTAACACTTAATTTGGCGAGAACTATCATCAGGGACTGTGGTTGAAAACTTACCAAGTCTTGTGGAACATGTTGACAGTGATCCACATAAGGCCAAGATTGCTCCAACCGAAGCGGAAAAAATCAGTTTTAACGAAGGCAACTCCATATCTGTTTTTGAAAATTACAGTAAAGAACTAATTGTGCACAGGAATTAACTAGCAATGGCGCGCGATCCCAATGATGCTTGTATGTACGCTGTGTGTGTGTGTGTGGAATGCGAAAGAAATACTACCGCTGCGAAAACATGTCGAAGTGTAATCAACGGTGCCCTTGCTGATTAGATAAAGGCCCGATCGCTTGACTGCATGAATGCACTGTGGATCGAACAATGTTCCATGCTGTTGTATTTATAATTCGTTGGAAACGAGTTTGATGTGCCCCCTGCTCACTCAGTGAAACGAAAGAGCTTTGAAAGTTTGGGCTTTGTTGGAAGGTCAAAATTGTCAGTAAATTCTGCACAACATCAGCGAGAAGGCAAAGTCGAAACGGAAATTATAAGGAGCCAATAATATGGATACGTAATCCCTATGAATAATTCTTATTTTTGTAACACAGGTACAGATACAGTATACTAGTACCATCTAAAGTTTTCCAAACTGTTCCGGTTTACTCCAAAGTCCAAACAGCTTAACTGTCGTGTGATAGTGATATATGCATCAGAATGGGTGCGTAAACGTTTTCCCGTGATTAACCTAACTGTAAAGTGTCACCAGTAATTTACGATAGTTTTGTTGTGAGCCGTCGAGATATTTACACCATACTAATCGAAACCTTCTCATGCATGTTGGCTACGCATAAGTAAGGTTTTTTTCGAAATTTATTACGTATAATATCACCTGTAAAGGAAATGCTCGTAAAAATCACTATTATAATTTATGAATCAGATTAATTTTTATAAAGTAAATGCTCGTGAAAAACACTATTTATAGAAATCAGTTTTTATAAAGTAAAATTAGGAAGTTTTAATGCGGGGATCTCTTTCGCTTTCTGTTGCGAACCGGTTTTGTGATCTATGAGACTGTTGTGTTGGCATTCGCGGAAAAAGAAAACTGCAAGATCGATCTTTCACCGTTTGCGATTCATAGGAATGGAACTAAGGATTGCAGCTGAGGTTTCCACAACTGCGGTTTACTCGGAAGTCGCAACTACTGTAGAGATTTGACGCACTTGCCGAAAAAAATTTGTAATCTGGCTGTGTTGATGCATTCTGTGGTTGCGCATAGCAAGTTATTCTTTATGCATACCCAATAACATGGACTGGGTAACTACTTCCTGATCCACAAGCGTAGAGGTACCGCAACAACTAACTAACAAAATGTACGTGGACCTGACTGAGTCTTTTACTGATCAATATTAGTGTGCAGACAAGTTGAAGTATTAAACCGCTGAACAGTGCATTAGCACGCAGCAACAGGGACACACAAAAGAGTGATTACACTTTACTCATCCGCTGAGAAAAGATAAACTCGATCAGTTCTGGTTTTTTAACAAGTTTCGGTAACTTAAATTGATTTGCAGAAGTCTTGGAATTCGCTAGCATGAAATTTCGCAGATTATCGAAAGCCCCTGGTTGGACAAGGTAGGCTTTCAGTCGATCCAGTCCGCCTTTGTTGCGCTGGAACCCGTACCGTCCCGCAGTTCCGATGAGTGCTTCATCCAGCTACGAAACAGGGCCAAATAGATCTTGAAATTTTGCTACAGCTATTCTGATCGTCTTACCTTTCTGGATAATTCTTTCTCCAGTTCGATCGTTGACTGGATTTGACCTTCCAGTTCCAGTAGAACAATGTAAAATGGCGCTTCCACTTCGTCAGATGCTAGGAATGAAAAACGAACTTTTTCATGTGCTGGATAGACTTTGGTGTGCTAAACCGTGCCTTACGAATTTTAATGTTTACTGCGTCTAGCGCCGGGCTTTCGATGCAGGCGAAGTTGACGAGTTCTCCCAGCTGCGGGGTACTTTTGAGCGTCTGTCGAATACTGTCCATCAGAGCAGCTTCGCTCGTTTTTTCTCCTTTGATGCAAAGGAGCTGCCCGGTTCTGAAAGGCGCAAAGTTACTTTCTTTGGACATCTTAAACTTCTCTCAATAATTAGTCTTTTTACCGGTAGAGGAACTCAACTACAGGACACTGTCCATAAAAGTCCACAACACGGACAATATCGCCGAGACGGTATCGATAAAATCCAGCATGTGTTGTCAGCACTAATTCGTAATCTTCTCCAAGTTTAACCTGACGACAAAGCACACGTTAATGTTTATGACTTCCAAGTTCTATCTTATGCTGAAGTGTAATCATTTCCGTTGCAATCGTCACGTAAAGAGGACTAGGAGATAACACTGTCGTCCTTACCTCATCTATGAAAACAGTCTGCGGCTGCTCTTCCAAAACGTCTTTGAACAGAATAAATTCATAAAAGATATAGTATGGCCAGATTAAGTATACTGCAGGTGAGCGATCCGGCCAGAGATTCAAGCCGTAAAACCCTTCACTTCCGGCATACCACGGACAGAAAATTCTGATGCCTGCAGAGTGAATGTTATTTCATCAGTTCTGTCTTGTTGTCGACTAAACTCGCAGATTTTGTTGCCAGAAGATAACAAACCAAAACAGTATTTTTTGTACTGTGTTATAGATACTTTCCTACCAGATGCGTATCGGTCTTGCAATGCCTCTGTGAAGTGGAGAAAGGGACCGGTGCCGATGCAGGAAAGGAGCGTCAGCTTCGGCCAGATCCGTTTGGCTAAAGTGTTATCGAAACCTATCAAATTAGAGTATTACAGTGGTGTACGGAATACAGACGTTTACTATTTCTCTTAAGAAAATGTGGACCAGGCTTTTTTTCACGAATTAATCTTCTGCGATTCTGTCTGAAGGCATTACCGATTTTTTATTCAAGCGAAAAAGCCACGAGATGTAAGTTTCAGTTGTTTAAGTTGGAAGTTTAAATAATCGTGGGTATTTCAAAACACTGACGTTTTTGCCTCTTGAAACGAGTAAAAGAAACTTTTTGGAAACACATGAAATCGAGCGACGACATACTGTAAGTATCAAAAAATACAAAAAATCGGCCAAACCTTTCGTAAATTCTTTCTCCAGCTCGTTAGCCCTCAGTGGGTCAGGTACAAGCGCGGCCTCTAGCTCCTTCCTCTGGCTGTCTGTCAGTCCTGGCAAATCCTTCTTCAAAGTTCCGTTACGAATATCCTGAACCAGGCCCTTCCACTCCTTTTCCATATCCGCAAAAGCAAAGTAAATCAAAGACACAAAAGTAGTGTCAATGCGTTTGATGCTGCGATCCCGCAGTCCAAACAACAGATGAATGTAGCGAGTGGTCACTTCGTTATTAATATCGTAGCCCACTTCCGGTGTAGTCTGTAGCGCATCGACGCCGAGGAAGTTTGGCATCGCCGAAGCGGGTCCGATGGTCGCACCGCTGGGAGCTTTGGTGAGACTGCTTACAGGAGTGTAATACAGGCGCATCATCTAATGCAAATGAAAAAGTGACTCAAAGCTTTCGATTACATAATAATCACATTGGCTTCGCACGTCTTGACTACTTGTTGTTGTGATTAAGAAAACAGTGTCCTGCTTAACCATAGAAAAACACTCAAACTGTGACTGCAGGTACTGTAGTCCAGTTGAAAAGGTTAGGAATGCCAGTGAAACTACTTAAACCGAAATTCTTACTATAGGAGACCCAGTAAGATAGCTGGATTGTGCCAACGATGCGATTCGCATTTCGCAAGCGTTAGTACGTAAAAAATTGTTTCGTCATATATGGATTACATATGATGACTGTAAGAAACTTCTTTCGGTGTTGTTCCGCTTACGTACCCGTTCTAACCCTTTCCACTGTGGGATCTTTCTGTCGACATGGTAACTCGCCACAGCGGCGTAGTGGCCAAAGATTTGTCGAAAATTGGGCAACATAGGTATCCGACTTGGTTTCCCAGTTGTCCCAGACGTTTCAGCAAAATGCACCGGCTCATCGGACGTGAGAATCTTCTTCTCCCCAGCCATCATCCTTTCCACATACCTCTCAACATCGCTGTATTTTATAAGTGGTAGACGTTTAACTAGATCCTCCCGGGTTCGCACTTTATGGATATTGTTGGCGCGGTAGTACTCCGTGTCGGCGTTGTACTCGAGGATTTTGACCAGTTCTTTCTCTTGCGTTTTCCGAATGTCTTTCACGTCTTGATCCAGTTTCCAGGTGAAATACATTCCGTAGAAATACACCATTCGGTAACGGTAGTATTTCCTTGCTGTAAGAAGGAAAGGAGCGGTGGAATCCCTGGTCGTCAGAAAGTCCAGGACGATGAATGTTAGCAGAGAGATCGTAAGACCTGCGACAGCAAAATAGCAATCAAACTGAAATTTTGCGATCATGACATATAGTATCAAATTAGGTAACCAGATGTACCCAGTATTGTCGAACATGTTGACAAATTCCCACGCAATGCCAAGAAAGTTCCGACCGATCCAGCGAAAATCAATTTTTTCGAAGGCAACTCCATATTCCTTCTAAAACAACGTTGTTTTAACACATTTTTGTTAAGACAGGTTACAGGAAAGATGCACATCCGGTTCGGCAATTACGAACTGTGAAATATCGCACTGTGTAGAAGCTGTAGCAGAACTTCCGCTGTGTAAACATTTCGCAATGTAATCAACGATACTGATAAGATACTGCAGCTGCACTTGCAAAGGCGATCGTTTCGTTGCGGTTACGGTTTAGTTGATCAGTGCGATGTTGTAGTGCAACACGTAGGCAAAACCAAAAGTGCAAATTCAGACCAGAACTGAAATGCTGCTTTGCGCATTATTAACTCGCAGAAATGAACAAAGTTCACCAGTTTGTTTGCTCTTTCCTGGTAAGCCCAAGCTGCCATCGCAGTGCACAAACCATACCGACGCTAGAGAAAGCAGCGTCAGAACGGCAACAAGGGAAAAGAACAGATACCTTGTTTTTTATCACAACACTTTAATGGAAATCACACTTTCGTGAAGATGTCCATTTGGTTAATCATGCCTCGTGATTACTTGCAGTGCGAAAGTCCATATGTATTGCTTTATTGTAAACGTATTACCATATGCATAGCTTATAATGTAAACGCAGTTTTCCATCAGCAAGGTGACTTCGTATAATTTTGTTTGCCAGGACGTTAACCTACGCACACTTGCACTGACCAGCTACACTAACGGTGACTAACTCAAACCCCGTACTTTGCAATTGGTAAGAATAAAGGATACTAAAAGCGATAATAAACGAGCTCTTTAATTACTATTCACAATGGTTGTTGAACCAGCTTCCTCACACAAACTGAACTAAAAGGTAGTGTTGTGTAACTTTGTTCAGTCAAAGAAAAACCGCTACCACGTCAGTAAACCACCGGAATTGCTCGGTAAAATTAAATCAGTTATGCAGCTGGAAATAATTATATGTACAGTCAGTAACTTGTTCTGTCTTTGATGGACCATGAAGAACTATGACTGTTACTAGTACAATTTTTCTGCTGCCGAGGAGGAGATCATATAGTTACCCGCTTATTAATTTATTTCGTAATCCAATTGTCATGCCTCATGCATGTGCTTTTAGGTAAATGGCGAAAACCCAGATTACATAATTACCATAGCAACAACGGATTTACGGGTAGATGTGATGCCAGAAAACAAGGTTGTCCTAATTTAATCAATAACATAGCATGAACATGGAACGGGATGTGCAACGCGGCAGTTGGTTGCCGTTGCTTTACTATTAGTTAGGCTTTTGATTGGAACCGGCCACTTTTTTCTCGGAACATCCACATGAGCATCCATCCCAGAATTCTGCAGTGAAAGTAAATTTAGAATTTTATCACTCGGTATCCAGCAATTTAAGGAATACTAATTTACGTTCATTACATGCATCACTGTTCTCGCCTTGCATACGTACTTGGTGGAGAACACATCGGCTTTGCGCACGGCTTCATTATGCAGGGCATATGCTCGTCAGGCTCTCTGATATCGGAGGTCGGTGCGCCGAGGCCTGTAACATTCCATTACGCGAATGTTTGTTAAACACTGTTTATCATCAATGCTTTTCCCAATGGATAATCCGGGTGTAACGAAAACGTGGCGACCACGGACGTGGTTGTGGTCGGCTGTGGTTGTGGTTTCCGGTGACCTTGTGGTCAATGGTGGTTGTGGTTGTTGGTGGTCATTTGTGGTCAGTGGTTGTGGTTGAATGTGGTCGAAACCTTGCATTTCATTTTTCAGTCGACGCTACTGCAACGGTACCGCTTTGTTGTTTTGCAATCTAAAAGTGCCTGAATTTATTCGAAATTTTAATTTTTGTTGATGTTAAACTTCTCGTCAGATCAAACGCTTACGGTACCAATGGTTTCCTTTGTCGAATCGTGCAAAATTCGCTAGCAAACAGTTAGGACAGGCTTGCCAAGAATGGTTGATTGAGCTGCTGATTCGCGCATGAATCTTACGCAGTACTTCTGTATTCTGATGAAGCTTGCATAACAAAATTCATCATGGCAGATCATCATATACATTATAACGTCCATGCGCGAACCAGCAGCACAACCATATTCTTTAGAAGCCTGTCCTAACTGTAGCCTTGAGGATTTGGCATGCCAAACCAAGACAAACCATTGGTACTGTCACAGCATAACTGAAGCGACAAGCCTCTTTGAGCCTCCAGTCTTATAAGTTAAGACATGGACTCAAAGAGGCCAGCCGCTTCATCTAGGCTATAGATCTAACTGTACTGTGAGCGTGTGATCTAACAGCAATTTTACCTTCAATAAAAATTAGTGAGTATGAAAAAATTCAGGTATTTGCAGAATTGTTAAGCGACAAAGCAGTACTATGTCAGCGGCGACGGCTGAACACTTAAATGCAAGATTTCAACCACATTCAACCACAACCACTACCGACCACAAGTGAGCACCAACAACCACAACCACCATTGACCACAAGGTCACCGGAAACCACAACCACAGCCGACCACAACCACGTCCGTGGTCGCCACGTTCTCGTTACACCCGGATAATCCTACCTGCATCCGCCAGCACTAGGACAATGATGCACAACACGAAAAGCATGTTGAATTGTAATTATTTGTGTTAGGGAAAAAGTTGAAAAGTCTCCTGAAAACTATAGTAATCTGTGTTTTCCGTAGAGAGATCTGGAAGTGGACAAAAATAAGAATGGCTTGCATACTTGTTGTGTACCGTTCCGTGTTGTTATAAATCCTGTGCAGCGGGACCTAAGCCCCCTCGAGGCAAACGACACAGTTATGGTGGTGAAGCATCATTGAACAAATATATGGTGAGAGAGATTTCAATAATAAAAACAAAAATATTTTTTGTGCGGCAAACCTTTCGGTGGTAAGTAGTTATCTAGAACATGATGCTCGGGTTGGTTCTAGTTGCATGTGCTGCTGTGCACTGAATAAATAAGTCATCAGGATCGTCGGTGATTGAAAAGAAACATTTGATGCACGCGCGCCAACGATCAATAAATTGAACTGATAAACTGTTGAACAACGCAACAACAACACAAACGTAAGCAAACGTAAGCAACAACACAGACAAACCAACTACATTAAGAGTGATTACACTTTATTCATCCGCTGAGAAATGATGAACTCGATCAGTTCTGGTTTTTTCACAAGTTTCGGTAGCTTAATTTGATCAGCGGAAGTCCTGGAATTCGCCAGCATAAAATTTCGCAGGTTATCGAAAGACCCTTGTTGGACAAGGTAGACTTTCAGTCGATCCAATCCGCCCTTGTTGCGCTGGAACCCGTACCGCCCCGCAATGCCGAGGAGTACTTCATCCAGCTGCAAAACAAGTCTATAATATAGTCTTAGCAATTTTCCCATCATAATTCGGTTCGCGTTACTTTTTTGGACAATTCTCTCTCCAGTTCGACTGTTGGCTGCGTTTGACCTTCTAGTTCAAGAAGCACAAGATAAAATGGTGCGTCCACTTCATCAAATGCTAGCAAACAAAGATGAACGATTATCTATATACTTCACAGTCTTTGCTGCACCAAATTGTGACTTACGAATTGTAAGATTAAGCGCGTCCAGCGCCGGACTTTCGATGCAGGCGAAGTTGACCAGCTCTCCAAGGTGCGGGACACTCTCGAGCGTTTGTCTGATGCTGTCCATCAGAGCTGCTTCGCTTGTCTTCTCTCCTTTGATGCAAAGGAGCTGACCGGTTCTGAACATGTAACAATCCTTTGCTTGTACAGCGCGACTGTGTTAATCCACCATTAACGGTTATGTTCATTCTTTTCTTACCGGTAGAGGAATTCAGCTATCGGACACTTTCCATAGAAGTCCACGACACGGACAATGTCGCCGAGCCGGTACCGATACAGTCCGGCATGTGTTGTCAGTACTAATTCGTAGTCCTCTCCAAGTTCAACCTGACGACAAATCTCACATTAAGGGCTCCTGACTTTTTACGTTCCATGATTTTACGATAGCTTTTCGGAAGGGCAACCATTCCTGTTGCAATCATAACACGGAGACGAAATTGCACTTTCGTCCCTATTCCTACCTCATCTATGAAAACAGTCGGCGGCTGTTCTTCCAGAACGTCTTTGAACGGAATAAATTCATAAAAGATAGCGTATGGCCAGATTAAGTAAACAGCAGGTGAGCGATCCGGCCAGAGATTCAAGCCGTAAAACCCTTCACTTCCGCCATACCAGGGATAGAAAATCCTGATGCCTGCAGACCGAATGTTATTTCATAATTTTGTCTAAACTTGCTGTCAGCTCGAGTTGCCGATTTGTTGCCAGAAGAAAACAATTCAGCGAATCATGAAAGATCATTGCGTACCAGATGCATATCGGCTTTGCAATGCCTCTGTGAAATGTAGAAAGGGACCGGTACCAATGCAAGAGAGGAGATCCAGATTCGGCCAGATCCGTTTGGCTAAAGTGTTATCAAAACCTGTAAAAACAGAGTATAAGTACGGAATACGGACGTTTAATTTTTTCTCTTGAGAAAGCGTACTAAGTATCAAAAAATACAATAAATCGGCCAAACCTTTCGCAAATTCTTTCTCCAGCTCGTCAGCTCTCAGTGGGTCTGGTACAAGCGCGGCCTCTAGTTCTTTCCGCTGGCTGTCTGTCAGTCCTGGCAAATCCTTCTTCAAAGTCCCATTTCGAATATCCTGAACAAGGTCTTTCCACCCCTTTTCAATATCCGCAAAGGCAAAGTAAATCAACGACACAAAAGTAGTGTCAATGCGTTTGATGCTGCGATCCCGCAGTCCAAACAGCAGGTGAATATAGCGAGTGGTCACTTCATTATTCATGTCGTAGCCAACTCCCGGTGTAGTATACAGCGCATCGACGACGCGGAAGTTTGGCATAGCCGAAGCGGGTCCGATGGTCGCACCGCTGGGAGCTTTGGTGAGACTGCTTACGGGGGTGTAATATAGGCGCATCATCTAGTGCAAGAAAACAGGCACAATTATTTGCAATGAGTTCAGTGGCTTCGGCAACATAAGTAACTCCTTGCTATGTTCGAGAAATTACTGTTCAGATTAATGATAAAAGAACACGGACTGTGGCTGCAAGCACTGAAATGCAGTTAAAAAGTCCACGAGTGCTAGGATACTGAACCGAAATTCTTATGTGCAGCCCAGTGTGGATAACTCGCACTGTCCCGACGAAGCTCTTTTAATTATCATTTTAGTAACAGTTGATACGTAACAAACCTGTTTTCCTTTTATGGATTATGTAGGGCATATAGTACTGCTTTCAGTGTTGTTCCGCAACACCATCACTTCCGCTTACTTACTCGTTCGAGCCCTTTCCACTGTGGAACCGTGCTGTCGACATGGTAGCTCGCCACAGAGGCGTAGCGGCCAAGGTTTTCTAGCAATTTGAGTAACATAGGTATCCGACTAGGTTTCCCAGTTGTCCCTGATGTCTCCGCGAAATGCACCGGCTCATCGGACGTGAGTACCTTCTTCTCTCCAGCCATCATCCTTTCAACATACCTCTCGACGTCACTGTACTTTGTCAGTGGCAACCATTTAACTAGATCCTCTCGGGTCCGCACTTTGTGGATATTGTTGGTGCGGTAGTACTCCGTGTCGGCGTTATCTTCGAGGATTTTGACCAGTTCTTTCTCCTGCGTTTTCCGAATGTCTTTAGCGTCTTGATCCAGTTTCCAGGTGACATACATTCCGTAGAAGTACATCATTCGGTAACGGCGGTATTTCCTTACTGTGAGAATAAAAGGAGCGCTGGAATCTCTGGTCGTCAGGAAGTCCAGGACGATGAATGTTAGTAGAGAGATCGTCAAACCTGCGAAAGTAAAAACGGAGATCATTGAATTTGAACATAGTGAAAGCTGCTCTCAGCATAAGTAGAAAACGTACCAAGTATTGTAGAACATATTGACAGCGACCCACGTAAGGCTAACAAAGCTCCAGTTGCCCCGGCGAACATCAGTTTTAACGAAGGCAGCTCCATATCTGTTTGTGAAATAGCTCATATTACAGTAAAGAAGCGCAGCGATCAACAACAGAGGAAAGAAGGTGTGTAGAGGACGTTAACAATCATGCAATATCGCACTGGTGAGTGAACGCTGCGTGTGTACTCTAGCAGTAACTCAAACTACCTCTGTGTGAACGTTTTAACGTACATTTTAACGGTACATGTACTAATAAGATGGAGGCGATCGCTTCGTTGAATGCACTGTTTATGTAGCGTTTCGTTCAACAATGCCCTGTACGTGCAACATGCCGGTAAATCAAAACTGCAAACTCGGCCCGGAACTGGTTCTGCCACTCACTTATTCAATGAAATGAATCAAGTTCCAAGTTTGCGTTTCGCTGGGAAGTTTAAATTGTCTACTGTACTGCACTTCACAGAAAGTATAAGAGGAGGCAAAGTGGAAAAGCTGGCAATAAGAAACAACATGGATGGATTTTGGACAGCGCTATATCGGTCATTTTGTAACGCAGTATTTTAATTTGCAGCACACCTGTGGAAATCTGCAGTTCGTGAATGAGGCCTCGACGCTCGAAATCGGGTCTGCAAAAGTTTCCCGCTTTTAGCCTACTGTACTGCCCAAAAAGCCGTTTTTTTACCATTACGGTCGACACTAATAATTTTTCTATGCTCATTTGAAGAACTATGATTTCTCTGTTGTCTGCGGTTGTTGTGCATGTTGCCTACGATACGTTACGTAAGCCTTTTCTTCAACATTTAATGCGAACCATAATATGCCAACCAGATATCATATCCTGACAGAAAGCGTTAGAAATTGACATACTTCTACAGGTTAATATCAAAAACAGGCTTGTAACTAGTTTATGGATTAGGCGGCATGAGCATGGAACGCAGTCTGCAATAAACCTATGTGGCTAGCCGTTGCTTTTCCCACTAGTTTGGCTTTTTATTTGAAAGCGACAACCGCTTTCTCGGAACATCCGCATGAGCATCCGTCCCAAAATTCTACAATGAGCCGGAAACAAAAATTAGTATCCCGCTAACACACAGCCGTGGCATCTTGCTGTTCCCGCTTTACGTACTTGGTGGAAAACAGAACGGCTTCACACACGGTTTCATTATGCAGGGGGGTTCAGGGATAGGCAGTGATTGGCCGGAGTTTGGTGCACTGAGACCTGTAACGTTCAGCTATGCTGAATCTTGTTAAACATATCGTCAGTGCTTAATTCTGTACCTGCATCAGCAAGTAACAGGGCAACGACGCATATCACAAAAAGCATGTTGAATCGGAAATTGGTGAAACTATAGTGGAAATCTATATCTTCCACAGAGTGATCTGGAAATGGACAGAAACTCGAAAAATGATTGCAAATTTCTTGTTTACATGAACCCTACATCTGTGTCGTTGGAAAGTAGTCGATGGCAGATTACCGTCGTGGCAAGTCACATGATGACAAACAACATTGTTGTTTTTCAGAAGTAAATGAACTTTAATTGGTAGGTAAGTATGATTCAGCAGCTAACACAACAATAGAATATACACAACCAATGAGCAATCAGGTTTCTGTTAAATATGATATTTTTCGTTCGAGGCAATATGGATATGAGATTGCGGTAAACAAGTCCTGACTGTATGTACATGTACACATACCATAAGTTCTACTTAAGCATTACCATCCAGTAATGATCTGTTGCTAGAGGTATTTTAAAAGAAAACAACTCATCCCGTTCGGAACCTGACAAAATCAAACGTTCTTTGAAAACAGTGTGTTTACTATAAATAAAGAACAAAATCTGATGGCGATGAAGACAGATTCAGGTGGATGGGTGATTTAGACTGTGCATAAAACGTTGGGGCCGGAGCAACCGCAGCAGGAAGCCAACAGGGTCATCTCATTCTTTACTGGTTTTCTTGGAGTCGGTCGACTCTGGCTGCGAGCATCCACACGAACAGTGGTCCCAAAATTGTATAAAAAGCCCATTGAAGGAATTTAGACATGGTACACCGTTGTGAACGTTGATGGCTTGCAACAGTGAAATTAAGAACTCATAGTGTAACACTGATATTATCCTTTTTCCCCGATTACACTTACCGATTCATACAAGGGAATGGGACAATACAATCAGTTCAAGAATACTCAACCAAAGCCTACCTGGCGGTTTGCAGATTGGCATTTTACATCTTTTGTTGCAACTGCCGAACGGTTTTGGTTTGGCCAAAGCCGAGCTCGTTCCCATAAGTGCTAAACCATATGATATCGCACATAAATAAACTGCATATTCATAACCAACAACTCTTATATCTTAATTAAATTAAATTAAATTAAATTAAATTAAATTAAATTAAATTAAATTAAATTAAAT
>JAQGAU010001981.1:0-17057 GCA_034698045.1 Paramacrobiotus richtersi | reverse complement strand
GTACAATTAATAGCCTTATTCAAAGAAATAACCAAAACAATTTCACATGCTTTAAAACAGTGTAATGTTTTCGTTCTTACATACCCTTGCAAGTACAGCGGCATCACATTCATCAGCATAAACGACCCATAATCCGAGCACCAACAGGCAATCACCAGCGCCCAGAACGGTCCCGATCGCGCCATACTTTTCCACGGCACCGGACTGGGTATGACGCCCATAGCCGGTGCGCCGATGGAGCTGATAATGTAGCTCTTCTCCATGCCTGTGATCAACGGGTGCTCCTCCGGCGAATCATAAACAAACAGCAACCACGGGATGACGAAAACACTGCCCACTGCGCCCGTGAAGTAGAAGGCGCTAGGCCAGCCGTAGCTCTCGGCAAAAGCCGCGCTGACGGGGAATATGAAGGCCATGCCAACTGGAATGCCACATGCGGCGAACGCCAGGAGCTGGGTACGTTCCAAAGGAGGGATCCAGCGACCGAAGATGGTGCTTAGGACGGGAATGCTTAGACCCTTTGATGAAAACAGGTACGGCTTACTTGAGCGAACGAAATCAGTAAACCCTGGCATTTACTTTTATTTAATGATGTTTGAAAGAAATATAATAAAACAACTATTGCAAACTATAATATTATCCCAGTTCCAACCGGACATTATCATAAATTAAAACCAAACATAAACAATATCCTTATATAAAAACAAAAGAATACAAGAATAAATGTAGCAGTAGCACTGAAGGGTGATTTATGCCTATGGTTCGCTTTTTATTTACTGTTGTTGTATCCTACATTTCGTACTTGTTCTATGGACATTTTCTATGACATGTATCAAGTATCATGGTATTTTTCCTGTTTTATTCGTTACTTTGGGTTAACATTTCTTCTTTACGACAATTTCCCTTGAACTCTAAACAACCTATAAAATCATATTCACCGGAAAAATGACGGAGTATTTTCTGCGGCAATCAGTATTTGGCGGTGACCTTTACCGAACAGAATGTAACGCTCTGTTTTGAGGCACATTTCTAAGTCATGAAATAGAGTATCGAGATGTAACGCAAGCTACTTCAGGAATTACAACTGTTCAGAAAGCATATCGCCTATTTTAAGTTGGCCCTCCATTTAAGCAGTTCAATGATTTTCCTTAAAATTACACGTGCGCGTAACAGAGCAGCCATTGAATTTAAATGGCTGAAAACGCCAACATAGCTGTATTTTACTACTAATGCAAACCGTACGTAGGGAAAACACTACCTGCGCGATTCCCATCAGTATCCGCAGGCAGATTAAGGCAGCAATTCCAAACCGCGCCGCCGTTGGCAGCAGAAACGTCAGGAGCGCGGACAAGCTCACGCCCGCTGCAAAGAGCCTCTTTGCCCCATACTGGGCTGCAAGGTACCCCGATAATATTTGGCTTAAAATATATCCGTAATAAAATGACCCCATGAGATGAGTACGCTCCGTTCCCGTCCAGTTGAACGTTTCGATCTGCAAGATTTCTCATTAGCATCATAAAACTCAGGTTACTGCTTTCAGAGGTCTCCAGATTTTGAGGTTTTGGGTTACCTACATACGTTCTGCCCGTCTGGGGGCGATGTGTTGTCGATTAACTGGCATTCGCTCTGATTCGTGTAAGGAAGAATAAGGGATCTAGGCGTCATGCGAAAAACGGACAAATTAAATGTTAATCGCATCACGTAGAGGACCAGGTTCCCCAGGAACCCTAGGAGGATAATCGAATGGCGATAGCCCAGTCTGGACTTTTTTCTTTTGTATTTCATGGATGTTTCCTTAGGTTTCTCGATTGGAAGACATTTTACGTTTTTACCGAGCCAAATAGCATGAATTATTACAGCATTAAATTGTACCCGAATAATTTATTAAACTATATAATTGACATGATAGAATGTTTATGTGGCTTTTGAGTACTTTGCGGGATACACGCACGGGTTCGATTACTTACGTATGATTCAGGGAGCATAGCAACTCATGGCACTAATGGCAGTGCAGTGAATGTGCTGATACACTTCACATCAACAAAGCGACGAATATTTTGTTAGCACAAATTTGTTTGCTAAAATTAATATTATTCCAACATACGTATATTCTCTCGTATTAAACCCCTTTGTTATTCTGCGGCATGCGTAGTACTGGCCAACGGCATTCTGTGCATAATCCCTCGTATAATGTACGTGCATGTGTTCTGGTAACACATCCGCAACCTCTAATCCCTAAGATAAAGTAACCAGCACCGAAAAAGTAAAAATCTTGAAATTTGAATACAGGCACAGAGTTGGGTCTCTCAGTTCACCGTTACAAGGAAGAGTAAAAAGAACTGCAGCCTTGTTAAATAGGTATGCGCGCGTAGCATAAACAGTTAGTATGTGTAAAATACGGTACTCGTACACACGGATATAAAGCTTATCCCCAAAGAACCCAGTGGTTCCCCAGTAGCCGATGTTACTTCTCTCGAGTTCATTGCTCATCTTGTGCCTAAATGGAAGATTTTGTACTTTTCTGCACTGGGACCCCGGGAACCTCCTATGTTAGAGTCTGTCCCGATTCTTTCCTCCATCGCTTGTTTCGAAATTTGTTCCTTCCGAGTTCCGAGTGTTCTTTACGTTCAACGGCGTCAGAGAAAAGGGGAGGAAAAACTGTGAAACGGAAATATTCTCCTTAGCCGCGATGAACATATGATAAAAATTTTATTTTTCCACATTTGTCTTCGAGCGTAACGACTGCTCTATTTGTATCATCAGCAAATGCCGAGAAGCAATGTTGACATACTAGTACATAATAAACTCTGTAGGCACACTGCTGTATTTAATGTGGTTGGACGTCGGCAGACAATAAGTACTGAATTATACAAGTTCTATCAAATCACATAAAATATAGCTGGCCAAAACATATCAAAGGAGAAAGGACTCCAGGAAATAACGCGGTGAAAGTAGGCCCGAATGATTTCGCAGGGAATTCGAGTAGCGCCGACAGAACAATCTGCTTATTCGCAACGCATTTGAATTATTTTCTTGGCTGAGAGCTTACTTAGTCACCCTTCAGCAATAATGTCGCTGGAGGATGACTAACTAACCGCTCAGTCGAGAATCTTGAAGATAATATAGCTAAAGGGACTTCTGGAGAAATGCAACCGTATCTTTCCATATTGGTGGGATATCTGTAAATTATTTTATTATAATTAATACCCAAATATAATAGACAGAGATACGTATCTTTCTTTCTCCACGATATCACTGCGATTACCGCTAAGTACTGTGAACATACTCTTCTGTTGTTTTTTTTTTGTTAACCTTGTTTTTTGTTAACCTTATTAATGCAGTTGGCGGTTCCCTGGAGATAGGCGTCAAGTTGACGCTTTACTTCGTGCTGCGATGGATGGGTTGACGTGACGCCGTCAACCCATCCCTAGCAGCACGAAGTAATACCTTCAACACCTTGGCTTTGGCAAGCCTGAGAATTGGCAACCTACAAAGCGTGGGTTAAGTCGTAGCTACGATTAGGGAGTTCAAACTTAACACCACCTAATTACGTAAAGCCTTGCATGCTCACCCGAAACATCAGAAAGGTCACAAACAGAATTGGGGCGCTGATATTCGTGGTTCCGAGAAAGCGTGAAGTAATTAAGCAAGGAAATATCAAACAGATTTCAACGGGTTGGCGCGTTAAGGCCTTTCCACTCGTAGTTGAATGATAATACTATACTGTTTCACATTTTCTTCGGTTAAGTACTGTAAGCTTGATATTGTTTTTGCTGAGGTAGGCTTGCGTTGCACGTTTTGAGTACAAGGACGTGCGCAGCCCGGAAGCAACGTGTCGTCAACTGCGGTCAGCTCTTTTGTCAGAACCCTGTTACCCAAGCACTGCACGTCACGGATGAAAATTCTTAAGTGGATACCTCTATTTTTCCGCCACCCGAACGTGTAAACTGCCAACCAGACTGCAACCAAGCGGAAATTGGATCGTTTTGTAGTTCTACAGGCACTAGTAGTACAATCGTAGTAGTTGTAGTTCTGTAGTTCTGTAGGCAAGTAAACCAAATAACAAAGCTGTGTCTCCGTCTTCCTGCGCCCACTTTACTATGCGCCATTCGTTGTCTGTTACCATCAGGTTATTCACAGCAATGCAGGTAAAACATTTCCGACTGAAGGTAACATTTCCAGCTTGGGAATTTGTAATTTTAATTACACTGGTGATAATTCGCGAAATACTGCGTCATTTCCTATACTAGTACAAACGACTGTCCTACGCTAATACGTACAGAGGAGTAAATCACGTTATCACAGTACAATGCCTGAAGCAATCGTTGACCGATGCACTACATCCTGCGCAAATACTCGTCCGTTTCGGGTTTTTGTGATCCTGTAGAATACTCTTCACGATGAACAAAACTGGGACGAGACATTAACAATTAACCGTGCTTTTGTGGAAACATCTATACCGTATTCGCAAATTGCTTCAGACACTGAACGCCGCAGAGATAGTTGTGTGCAACCGCCGCCACTGCATTTGTTTTGTTTGTTTAATTACCGATAGGTGGCTGTAGTTATGTTCTTGCAAGTTCGCGGCCACACTGCAGATTGTAGAAGGCAGGTACGGTACAAACGCCAAAGATGAAATATGTACTGGGTTGTGATAACCTTTATGATGAGCGTTTGGGACATGTTTGTCTATAAATACTTACGGACTACACCAACAATTGACAGTCTTGAATGTGCGAGAGAAACATTGGCCAAAATTACCGCCAAGATTCCAGCGATTCAGATCTTTGATTCACTGACCGGTTTCACGTCGCTTCAGCGATTCTTATCTTCTACCGCACACATGAGTCAAGAAAAGAACCTCTTTGCATGGTCGGACGTACTATACCTCTTTTAATTTCGCACCTCCAAATCACAAGAACTCTCATTAAATAATATTATTATGGTTCACAGAGATATGATGCTCCTAAAACAGCATAGCTTTTCAGTTACACTGCAATCTGCATACACAATTAAGTAAGCTAGCTAGAGCAAGCAGTATGACTAAGATGCAGTCGCGCCGGTGTAGAGAAATCCCGCAGTGTGAAATCCACGCTATTTGTTTCGCAGTTAAAAGGTCTGTAGATTTCTCTGTGGTAGATTTGCGGACTTTCGAACGCGCCATCCACCGAGTAAAGTTCGCCTTTCCTTTTGCCAGTTATTAGCGACGGGCTGCGGTTGAACCATTTGCGCAACCACTTGAAGTGGCAACCACAGTGCAGCGCCTTAATAAAACTCTTTTGATCCTCCGGAAGCCTTTGATCTCTACGTCGCTCGTATTCCAGACTAAGGAGTCCCAGCTTCGGTAGGTTCTTGAAGGTATTTTCTTCCAGTTGCGAAATAGTCGAGTCACGAAACAAAATAACGCGTAGATTCCTTGAGTTTCTAAAATCGCCTTTCTTGATGTCCAGATCCCGACACCGCACTAGTTCCAAATGGAGCATTTGATCCAGTTTTAGTGATACCAGTTTGCCGGTTGATCTGCTGGACTCGCAGCTCCATAGTTCGAGACCAATTACCTGCAAGAAAGGTCGCCAGTAAAAAAATGAAGCTTCGCATCGTAACAGTTTTGTATAACATGCAAGAAAAGGTCAACTCACTTGTCGGCGTATAGGACGAAACATTAGTTCAGTCAACGTCTCGCGTCCATCCTCAATATCCACACGAATCGGCCTCATGGGCGGTCGAGCCAAATTCGCTACCATTTCACTTAACTCTGGTACCGTTAAACCTTTGCAATCAATTTCCAACCCTTTGGTCTCCGTGCAAGTATCTCGGCTGTAATGTTCTCTTCCACATTTTTCCCGGAATGTCAATTCGCATTGTTCTTGCTGCATGGGATTCGTAGAAAACACCGGCAGCCAGCTATCTTCGTCGGTATTACTGGGTGTTGTCGTTGTGTTAACAGACACCGGAGATGTCGTCAGCGGTGCTTTACTGGTTGTCATTTCCGTTGTCGTCGTCGCCATTGTCGTTGACTCATCGGCTTCGGCGAAATCACACCCATATGCCTTCTGTATCTTCGCCACATCGAGTATACTCATTTGTCTCCGCTGTCCCATGTCGACTTTTCTTTGTCGGCTACTCGTCTTTTTGGGCACAATTGTGGGATTGACCCGTGCAGCTGTGGAGAAATCGAAGGCTCCATAGTGCATAAGGGAGTTCAAATCGTAGAACGTCTCGTAAACTTCCATTTCCGATAGCTTGATAAAGTTGTGTCTATATTCGGGTTTTATGTTGGCTTCGAATATGTCAACATAAGCATCCCGATCAGGGCGGTTCTGCTCGTGGTAGAGACCCAGTGCATGAAGAATTTCGTGCTGAATGATGCCTGGAACGTCGATACAGTCTTGGGATAGGTGAATGTCTTGCCGGCCGCCTTCTATAATCTTCCCAACATGGGACTTACATCTGCAAGCAAACTTTCTGTTGCTCCAATTGTTCTTATTGGAATTTATTATTAATTTTGGCACTTTCTTCACAAAATGCGACTGATGTGCTCGAGTTAAAAAAGCTGCTGAAAATATACATTTCATTTAAAACGGCATGTTACTAAGCAGCATTTACTATCACAAAGTTAGCAAAGTTGAGAGGTTGAGTAATGCGTAGTTAAAACAATACGATGCGAAGAAAATCGTACGAAAAATATTGAGAAAATATCAGCCTGGTTCTTTATGCGCGCATAAATTGTTTTACGCATTTATATATTTGGATCCTCTGGGCCCTGGCTACCACAAGCAGCATCGTATACCGTTCTGTCCATTCTGACTGCACAACACATGAAATCTCCATCAAAACGTATGAAACCTACCAGTCAATCGCCTTATCTATCTAACTGCAGCTATCGGACTCCAGTACTGTTTACGAGTTTCTTACGCTCGACTTGGCCGGAAATGCAGGTAGTCCGCTTGATCAGTGTGCATAGCAAATGTAATACAACCCTGTGTTCGACTCGACACTGTATCCATCGCTCGTCGGATGTTGCGGACTGCACTGGCATCTACGAAGAAAAGACCCTTAAAACAGGCAACATCGGTAAAATGAAGAAGTCTGGTCGCATGGCGCACCAAACTGGGGGCTAATCATGTAAGGAATTCCTTTTCCTCCATTGGGCCAGAAGTTCTGCACGGTAAGTTTGCCAGTGAACTGAACGGCACTGGCAAATGCACCGTCGGCCACTGAAGTTTCAACGTCAAGGTCGCACAATCCAATTTGTGATTCGCGAGATTCCAGGACGCTGCTATCAATACGATCCTTCCAATCTGAAAAGTAACAGAGTGATGAACATCACTGTAATGCAGCATTAACTTTAGGGAAATGGTAGTCGTGTTTGTGTCTAGCCACGTATACGTAAAATGTGAAACCGAGAAACACGGTGGTTCCAGTTTTGGTTTCTTGCATATAATAAAATCGATAGCGACTCTAGGATAAAGTGAATAATTCACTGGAAGCAAATCTCAATTTCAGTCGACATTGAAATTACCTTCTGGTAAAGTGGACGTTTGCGAAGGGCCCAGTAGAGCCGATGTGCAGAGAAGAATCAAGACAGTATCGAACGGACACATTATATTTGTTGGCATATGTCCGGCTTTCTCGCAATACATCAGCATACGGCTAAAACGCTAGTCTGAACCAGAAAATAATCGCACGGATAGTCGATATGCAGTCATATTGCCGGCCGACTGACTCGCGAGAAAACGCTTCCTTAAGTCACGATTCACAACCCACCGCATGCGGCATATAACCAGTCCGCATATGAAAGCGTTTGATTGATTTGATCATATCCCCACGACCTTTGGTAAAGTTGCAGATATCATCAACTTACGGCACTGGGCATACAGTAGTTCATGGTATGACTAACCGTCAAACCGGCACTATCCACCTTACCGTTCCACGTAAGATGTGGGTTATACGCCCGTAACATGTATGCAGTGGCTCATCGTTCCGGTTGATGCGCTGTTAGATTATTCCTTATCGCGACTTTTATGCGCAAATCATACGTAAGATTTATGCATATTTGACGTTTGAGCACCAGAAGGGATCCGCTCTTACAGAATCTGGGTCGCTTTGAATGAAAAACTGTTTTTTCAGTTTATGACACAGTTCACTGGTAAAGCCGTGTTCATATTTTTACGAAGGATAACAAAGGTGAACTTGAACGAAGGTTACGATTGAGTAATTGCAGTATCCCAGACTCAGACGCTGTGAACTTCAGGAGGCTACCGCTATATTCATCACATGGTGTCATACTTTCATTTGGAGTCTCACACGACAAACTGAACTGCAGTCACCGCCTGTACGGTGCTCTCTCACTCATCCAGTTAAAAAACCTGATGTCCGCCTGACTTCGGCGTCTGTACGGAAGAGTGTGTGAATTTTACTGGTGTGTCAGAAAGTTCAGCTATTGAACGGCGTATACCTGTTACTTGTGCGACTTGAATCAAAAATTCGATTAGTGAACAGTGCTCGGACGAATGAATGCAACAAAACCAGATGCCGTTACCCAGAAAACTGCGGAATGCATAGCGCCAAGCTGGCGCCGCTAACACCTTACAAAGAAAGGTTTGACCGGTGCTTTAATCCAGACCTTTCGGCTAAAAAAACTTCTCGTAACGAGAACACTAATGAAGCTGGCTCTACACTGTGGGACGCGAAAGCGTCAAACAACCAGTTCCAGGATGTTGATTAGTCCAGTAGAGACAGTTGCCCATATTCTGGATCCCGAAGCCTCTCGTTACAGAATCAGATCACTCATGGATGACCTACTCGCAAGCCACTCCATCCATGTTTGAAGTGCCTAGAAAAAGGTCAACAAAAATGTACAATTTTTAGGTTTGCGTAACAGCAGTATACGTGCGTCCTTCATTTATGTCTTTCCTTTTAGTCGATAACCAAAAACTGCTACTACTTGAATGTACTCCAGTTGTACTGTTTCACTCACGCTATTTATAAGATTAAGCCTTCAGGTCAATATGATTTGGTGCCCACATTTTAAAGCAGCCAGCGGTGCATCGGGATGTGTTGTACATGTCGGAAATCTCCATTTCAGGGCATTTGTCGGCATTCTCAGTGGTGGCGTTTCCACCCTCTCCACATATCATCTGTACAGAAATCCGCTTCTCCTGCGCGTACTTCAGCAAGGGCAATAAAGAGCAACGCCGACACATGCCATCATCACTGCACGAAGGGTTACCAGAAAGAAACACGTTCAGCTCATTGAACGCGGGCCATGTCTTGAACACCGTTTCTGGAATAAAGGCCAGCTGGTTGTCGTTTAGATTTAGTTGTTTCAATGCTGGAAAAGTGCCGGATGAAGTGATCTCTATGAGTTCGATGGAGTTGCTCGCAAGAGAAAGCCCCTGCAAAGAATTCGCGCTTTGAATGGCGAAAGTTGTTTTACCATTGTTTTTGGAGTCCTGTGTATTTTGATAAACGATATGCTTTTGCAAAAGCAACACGGGAACTGTATAAAAACTAGCTCTCGCAGAAACTTGGGGCGACTCAGTTAATGTCCCCTTCGATGTTGGTGATCGTGCTGACATGGTTCAAATGAAAGGTTTTTGATTGTAAGGGGAGAAGGTTAAAAGCACCAGATTAAAACGAACTTAGCCAGCGTTACCGTTCTGCGGTACGCATAACATCGCAGCAGTCGGAAAACCTGTTTTTTATAGTTCATAGGGTCACTTAGCGTCTACGTAAACTTTCTCACAGCTTTTTGGATAATGGGGCCTGTGATAGTTTCTAGCAAATGAAAACGTTTCCCATGACAGAAAAGGTTGCCACGGGTGGTAATGCGGATTCCCTACATAACGGCTATACAGGTTATTCATGTTGCACTCCCAGTACAACGTTGTACTGTACGTATGTAAAGCTACATTGTAGTTTTAATTGTAAAGCTACTTATGCCGACCTCGTAGTCCGGGCTGTAGCCATTAAAAGTACAGCCACATACCAATGTAGCTCATATATATCAATTAATGATAAATTAATAAATGTTGACATCATAAATCTACTGTACAGACACAAGGCATAAGTAGTAACGGATGCGTATGTTGATCAGTTGATGTACCTGTAGCTTCGAGGCAACCGGAAGCAAAACGGCCCAGTCAAACACTTTCACTTGACTGTGGTCCAGCGAAAGCACCCACAACGATGGAGGTCCCCGTTATATACTCCGCTAAAAGCATTCGCGTCAATCGTCTCTAAATCAGTCTGGGAGATGCCTAATCGTTCTCGACGGTGGACGCCTTTCAGAATTTCAGGAGTTAATATCTTGATTCTGGAAGCCACAATCTGCAGCTCTAACAAAGTGTTCTTAACGTCGTTCAGTAAAGTATTAATCCACTTCGCTGAGCCGTTAGTGAAATCGACATTACAAAACCGTATAAATTCCAGATTCGTACTGCTTGGTATGGGAATAATGTCGGCGTTGAGATAGGACATTGCATCGCTGAGAACACAGTCTTCATTGCCAGTTTCTGTATCATTTGGTGCGTTCAGAAAAAGCGATGTCAAGTTTGCGGGGAGCAGAGAAACTGGAAAATGATCAGGGATGGTTTGATTCCCAAAGCACAATGCGGTGAAGTTGTATAGTTCAAGATTCCTATATGTATGAACAGTCAAGAAAGATGGGTTCGCTGCAGGACAGACCCACGATACTGGCCGTCAAGATAAATCCAGATAACCAGTAATGCATTATGCATAGCTGCGAATTCCATAACTGCGCATGCGAAACATGCAAAGGTGCGCTACCTCGCAGATGCGGAAACGCCTAGAGAATGAATTTGAAGTGCGACAAGAATATGCTGTGATCATGCAAGACGCACGCTTTATAATTATGTTGTAGCGATATCAATGTACGTTGCATTCTGTCCCAACCATATGCAGTTTTCCTTCAACGCCTCAAGCTTACTGCTTACATAGTTAGCAACCACTGGTACTGTATTTCCTAAAAACGCAGAATAACATACTGTACTGATAAGTTTTTACGTTAATTTACATAATATGTAAGCCTGCTTCGTAAAAGATTTTGTTCGTTTATTGGCTATTCATTCGATGCGCAGTTGCGGAAATGCCCGCAGAAAGAATTCGAAGTCCGGCAAGAATATGCAGAAATGTACTACGATCATATAAGCAGCATATTTTCATATGTTTCACCGTTAGTACAGTATGATTAATGATGCATTCGGTACGGGTTATATGCAGCGTTCCTTCGCAGCCTCAAGTTTAGGTACGTTGTGTTGATAATAACCGTTACTGTTGGTTTTTCAATGAATACTCAGTAACTGCCGCTACTAAATTTTTATGATTAGCCCGTTCAAATACCCCACATCCGATGATCGCGGCATTTTCATCTTTTATTTCTGCTAGATTTGTTTTTTGTCAGTAAAACCAGGAGTTTCATGCTTTCAGTTCCAACACAACACATACGCGGAAGTCATAATATTTACAAGGAAAACAGTAATCCAGAGAAAGAGAATATGACTATCCATATTTCCAATATTACAACAGAACAGATAAACTGCAATTTTGCATGTTAACAGAATAAATCTCTTTTCCAACGTTTTTCAGATTCAAAATGTTCAAGAGACTTAAAAGTTAGTTTCCTGGAACCATACATAGTGCTCTCGTGCCGCCTCATCAACGCCTTTTGAGCACTTCAAGTTCTGCACCGAGTAATTGTGCTTGGGCAGATTAACGGCATATACCTTATTGTCACGAAGACAAAAGAATCAGATGGGAAATAACCTCCAGAAACACTACCGGTTTATGATAATGGTCACTAATCTTACATAAATCACTGCGAAATCTGCTCTGGACGATCACAAATCACGAGAAAAGTCCCAAATCCCAGGTTCCACTAATAAATGCCAGTTTATTACAAACCCAAGAACAAAACTAAATCCATTATCCGACAAGAAAGCCGCAGAGTCATAAATCAAGGCACATCAGTCATGCAACTGTGAACTACCAATAACAAGCCGGCTAATACTGGGACACTCCCATTTCCTACACCTCACAGCATGAACCAACCGAACCAAGCCTACTTAAACATGCAAAATTATCTCTTGTTCAAACCATTCATCTACTTGGTAAAAGGCTTTCGACCAGCACCGATACCGGCCAGCATAGGACCTCTGAACACCAGTAATTGTCAAGCTGGTATACGCATCGTTGTGCTCAAAGCTGTAAGGGACAACCGAGCGGACTACAAGCCGGCCACTGGATGGAACGAGGGAGCCATGATCACCTGCTTTTCATACCACCACATATATCGCCGCTCAGACCGTGGCGTTCCATAGACGGAGAAGGGTCGCAAATCGCAACGGAGCGTCACGGTGCTTCCAACTGTCGCAGGTACATTCTGGTGGGTTGTGGCGAAGACATCCGCAGAGGTCAGCACTGGGAGTAGTTCATACACTTTCACAATGCAGGTGTCAGCGGTGCTACGCTCCCATATGCAGTGAACTTGTCCCGCACCTGCAGCTACACACCAACAAGTAGAGTAGACCGGTATTGCAAAATTATATGAGAAACTGTAGGACAGAATTTCTTGTATGTTCTCACAAGTCATGTACCTGTAACGTTGTGGATCTGCAGCTGAGCAGGGGTCGCATTCCGCACTTCTGTGTAGGAAAATGGGGATGTTGTTTGTTGTCTGACGACGTGCCAAATGGAGTGATTAATATGTGCCCAGAAGAGCTGTTCAGAGTACGCACAGACTTCTTCATCCTCGCACTCCGGGTGAGTGCAGTTAAAGAATGCAGTTTGCCCCGCTGAAACTCTGTGGATTGTCGCCAGACTGGTGGAACCAGGGCACATTAGTTGCCGATCAAGTGTCGAGTGGGCTGGGCGTGTTTCCACCATGTTCAGCGTAATCCTTCCATCCACCACACGGTTCTGCGCGTTGTGCAGAGCGTTCCACAATGCTGTAGCGAAAGACAATAGAGTGGCACCGATTGAGGCGCATGCAATGGACGCGCGCACTTGCGAGCCTATTGTTCCAAACTGTATGAATGCGCAGCACTTTCGATAGAGGCAGCAGACGGAAAATGGCAGGTCTCACTTAGTTTCTTTGCTATGTTATTTGTACCGTGTATTTTATTCTAAATTCAGCTGTTGTATTACGTAGAGAAAAAAGTCCTCTATTTATTAAGATGAAGAACCAAAATAAACCGACTGCTCAATCGGTGCAGCTCTATCGACACCCTCAGCTGCGGTTGTTTGGTTCCGATTAGTCGGAAATGCTGACAGCTATAGATGAAAGAAATCTCGTGAAAAATTTTTCCGGCAAAATTCTTACGACTGCGGAACTCAGTACGATGTCGACAGTGACAAATTTATTACTTCTTGATTGTTTTGGTTGTGATTGTACGTTCTTACTAAGCGTTGCTCACGTTCAACAGGAGGACACGGTTCGCATTTCTGGGGAAATGCCACTGCGAAAAATCCAACAGTAACTAAACAAATGGTAAACATTGCGAAGGTAACAACTGAAAATACCTGAATCGGGTTATGTTGAATTTTCACACACCGAACTACTGTACAATGAATATTGCTAAAGGAGCCCTGCATTAATTCTCATTGGAACATTGGATTATTATCGATATGATGTTCCGTACGAGTACTGTTGGCATGGCAATAAAAGTCAACGTTTTTCCACCGGCAGACTAGTGTGGGAAGGACTGGACCATTACTGTAGAAGCCTGGTGCATCTTCAGCAGATTATTTTCGGTACCAGAAGTTTGCGCTTCATCGGTAGCGAGTCTGAACTGCAAAAAAAGGCTAGGCTGCACACTTACAGCTAGTTTAACGAAACTGCATATACGCGCCGGTAATAGGAAATGTACTGTACATACTGTTACCACAAAGAGAAAAGGTTCAAAATATACGATCACAAATACAGTTCCGATGCTTGGCAATCGGAGCACGCGGGTACAGTGACTATAATCGGGTAACCGGCTCAAATTTTCTGGCGCTAACTGGGACACATTCTTTGTTTGAACTGTTTTTACTTTGATAATGCTGTACAACCAGGCTTATGCAGAATAAACAGTAAAACTGTAGGTGTGGAAGACAGTATATACTACAACCGTGCATTTGTGCACAGCGGTACTGGAAATTACCAATATACATGGGAGCGAGTATACAACCTTAATTTCGCTTCAGCAATGTGTGCAAAACCGTGCCGTGCTGCATCATAGAAATATTGTGTCGTCATTTTTATTACACCCGGTATAAATTAGCGTGCAATGAAGATGGCCTGATTCGGACAAGGCTAATCTGGGATAGATCAATCCCAGTACAGGAAAAAACAGCATGACATTCACCTTACCGTATAAATGTAACAGCCGTGTGGCTTTCGCTGTCGGAAAACTTCTGCGATGCTTTACCCGCTGGAGATTATCCTCGTAATCTTCCTATACCGCTGCATAATGTGGTTTAACCAACTTCAAACGAAGATAGAAATAATTATGGTTTTTGCACAGTTAGTATGCGTCCACATCAAACGCAGCTCGCTATATTCCTCGATAAAGTTAATATAAAAGTTCCACCACTTCGGCTTTTACGCCAGATTTACCATGCGTTACGCGTATTTGTAGTTCTAGCAGTATTTCAGGTACTACATAAGTACAATATCTCTATAGCCTCACAATGAATATTAGAAACAGAATCGAATGAAGATTACAATACGGGTAAGTTTCCTAATCACCACAATGGAACGATCAGCAGCCAAAACCAGCAGACGTTCTAAAAGCACCATATTAATTAGCGAATAAACTAGCAAATCTGTTGAGTTCTCCATTGCTCGAAGTGATACATGTTAAAAGGGCTGCTAGAGAAAAATGAGTCCAGTAGTGCCCCTTGAAATGCGGAAAGACGATTCAAATATCCCTTAAAACAATCAGATCAAATGATCCGATTGTTATCACAAACCACTCCGTCCATGCTTGAAGGGCCTGGAAAAAGTTTAACAAGAACGTCAATTGTTTAGGTTTGCCTAACAGTGACATAAATACGTATATAGAAATATATTCTTTATCGTTTTCCATTCAGGCCGATAACTCTTTTGTATATATATTATTTCATTACGTTCGAGTTGTGCTGTTTTACTCACAAAATTCATACACCTTTAGGTCAATCTGATTTGGTGCCCACAGTTCAAAGCACCCATCGGTGCAACGGGATGTGGTGTACATGTCAGAGATATTCATTTTGGGGCATGCCAAGATGTTGTCAATATTAATGGTGATGTTTTCACTCTCTCCACATGTCATCCCCACAGAAATTAATTTGTCACGCGCGTGCTTCAGTAAGGGCAGTAAAGAGCAACACCGACACATGCCGTCATCATTGCACAACGGGTTACCAAACAGAAAGACGTTAAACTTGCTGAACTGAGGCCATGTCTGGAAAACCGTTTCCGGGATGGAAGTTAGGTTGTTTCTGCTTAGCACTAGCTGTTCCAGTGCTGGAAACGAGATGGACGAAGTCACTTGCAGGAATTCGATGGCGTTGTTAGAGAGAAATATTCCCTGGAAAGAAGTTTCAATTTTAAACGGGGAAGGTTCTTTTGCAGAAAGTTAACTGTTACAACTCGTACATAAACTGTATGTACGTACTAATACATCATAACGTCATATCAGTACGGTCAGGAGCAAATGCTACTGGAGCACTGCTACGTTGTGTGTACAGTTTCCAGGCATAAGCATCTGTACTCGAACCTTGATACAGTCTATGGCTGCAGATCACAAAACACGAAAAAACCTATCAATCCCTTTAACGGTAAGCCGAAGCAGCTCGCTAGTGTGGGAGAACAATTGCACTGTTTACTCTATATCTAATAACAACAGCAATATGGAAACAATAGCAATTGTTCTCTTAACTGCTAGCGAGCGGCTTCGGGTAAACATATGTTTAGTTACCAACTTACCACAAGCTTCGATACAACCGGAAGCAACACATCCCAGTCAAAAGCTTTGAGTTTATTCCGATCCAGTACCAGCCACCACAGGGAAGACGGCACCCCGTTGTAGATTTCGCTAAACGCATTTCCATCAATCGTTTCTAGATCAGTCTGGGAGATGGCAAATGTTTCCAGCCGGTGGAAACCTTCCAAAACATCCGCAGACAATGTCTTAATTTTGGAAGAGACAATCTGCAGGTCTCGCAAAGTGCCTTTGACCTCGTTCAGTAAAGTATTAATCCTCTTTGCTGAGCCATTACTGAAGTCGAAATTGCAAAAGCGTATAAACTCCAAATTCGTTCCTTTCGGGATGGGGATAAGGTCGGCGTTAAGATAGGACATGGGAAAGCTTAGAAGACAGTCATCAGTGCCAGATTCTGTGTCATTGGGTGCATTTAGGAAAATCGACTGTAAGTTCACAGGGAGCGCTAAGACGGGAAATTCATCGGGGATTGTTTGATTCCCGAAGCAGAATGCGGTTAAGTTGTACATGTCGATATTCTGAAACGAACAGCTAAGAAAGTTGGATTCACTGCAGGACAGGTCCACGATTGTGACCACCAAGATAAACCCCGAAAACCAGCGAAACATAGCTACGAATTGGTCAGTTACAGCTTACAGAATATGCCAAATTGAGTTATACAAACACACAAATCCTTGGATGACCGTGATAATACGTTCGTTTGCTGCTTATTCGACGTGAAACTGCGGAAATGCCTGGAGGACGAAAGCGAAGTGCGGCGAGAATAAGTTGTGATCATGTAAACAGCACAATAACTTGTACCGGTATTATGATGCATTTTGTTCCAGTTACAATGCAATTTCCTTAACCGTCTGAAGCTATCATAACAGCCAGGACTGGTATTTCCTGAAGATGTACATAAGTTTTATGGTCATTACCTACCTGTCACTCATGAAATAATACAGTACATTAAGACCGCTTACTGTTTAATCTCACCATTATTTTTGTCCGCACTCGTTAACAAGTATTATTTCTTATCAAACACGAAAACATAGCCATGGGTGCTGGAACTTTATTCCCGACGAATAC